>JAZHYW010021548.1:0-199660 GCA_037355805.1 Ixodes ricinus
GCTGCAGGCCTTGGGTTGCGGTTTACCGCTCTAAGGTGATACTCAAGCTCGTTGGATTAATGATCCAAAAAAAAAAAAAAGCAGGAAAAATAATTGCGATAGTTTAAGTTGGTGGGGCAAGATGGCTGCGCACTGGTTCGCCATACTTTGCCCAGTCGGCCATCTTTCATCCATTAATCCATCCATCCAGCACAAGGCCGCGCGCCGCGCAGGCATAGAGAAATATAGTACTACGTAAAGGTAGCCCTCAAGCCGTTTCGCGGCCCAGGAGTTAGGGACTCTACTGGCCGTTAGTAGGCGCAACAGTGCCACTTATTTCTGAACTTTTGTCAGATATGTAATATTCATAAATAACTTCATTGTATAGAGTAAACTTTTAAATTATTACGAACTTTGAAAACTTTCACAAACGACTTCAACGGCTGCGGCTATGGCTTCGGCACGACGGTTGGCTTCGGAGTCGTGAACTCGACGGAGGGCAAACGGAGGGTGGATACTTCGGCTGCTTGGTGTGTGTCTCTTGCCTCGTTGTGTGGGTTGAGTTGGTTCTGCGGCTTGTTGTCTTGTGCCGGTTGCTAGTCATTCTTCCGTTGCGGTCATGGTGTAAGGTATATGTAAGAAGTATCGTGACTGTAGTTTCTTTGTTGACGGACATTTGCATTTGGTCACTGAATCTAGAAGCCGCTGGGCCAGTCAAGGCCCGTTCACACTCTTGCGACCGACTTCGACCGAGCGACCAGATCTGTTAAAACTTCTTAAAATTTCATTTCTGGCGCCATCTATGCGGTGATCGTGGAACTGCATTTCACAAGAGCGACGGTTTTGCGGCATTTTCGAGGTCGAATGTGCGTAATACCTATGAGAAAGGCTCGTTTATAACGTTTCCAAAAGTTTTTCGAGACAAGAAAGAAAGGATAATGCGCGGAAGAAATAGATAATATGCCGGATTGTCAAGTTTACACTGCAACCCGATAGATGGCGCCACTGTGTCCTCTGGTTTAAGAGGTTGTAAGGAACCAAGATTTAAGAGGTCGTAAGAGTGTGAACGGGCCTTCATATGTGCAAGCGCCTTTCAGCACATGGTCATATGTGCAAGCGACTTTCATGGAACTTGGACGGTAATATTTTTAAATGCCCTCCATCATATTGCATTGGTCGCTGCAAGTCTCGCTGTAATACAGTACTTTTTTTCCAGTGTACAACTGTTGACGCGTTATTCATACATTTTGCATGTGTATTGTTATTTTTGTAATGTATGAATAACATACATCACTCCTTGCCTTCAGAGTTGATGTTTGTTTTGTTTGTCATAGTTACAAAAATAAATACTTTTCTGTGTCAATCCTGGTGTCGTCCCATGTCGTCCCTTCAAGAGAGTTAGCACAAATGTGAAAATATCCTTTTCGGTGTGCGGTCAGTTTGAATCATATGTAGCGCTGGATGACTTTTCTTCTGCAGTAGAATTAAGGTATGATTATAAAACAATTCTATTTTAAACAAAAACCCATGCTAGTTACAATAACACTGACTCGTTAAACTAGAGGGCGCATGCTACTGCCTGATACAAAAATATGCCAGAATTCGCCTTGAATCCATTCATTCATCTGGCCAGCGGTTACTGCGTGTATCCATCTATTCAACACTCAACTAGGGACTATACTGGCCGCTGGGTGCGCTCGCTGACGCTGAATTGGGCCGCTGGGGCCTATGGAAGTGTCCGCTCTTTACGTAGCACTATATTTCTCTATGGCGCAGGCGCAGAGCTGGCAGAGCGAGCTGTCGACGAAACGTCTCGACGTCTGTCGATGAAACGAGCGGGTGCTCGTTTCCACGAAACGATCTGTCGATGAAACATCGCAGTGTCGACGAAACGATTTGTCCATGAAGCGTCGTTCGACGAACTGATTGCCACCGTGTCTGGGTACCTCAGATAGAAAACCAAAACATGCGTGGCCGTGTCGCAAAAAAAGTTGTTTAGAGATTTTTTTCTCTTTTACTTTTTGACATGTTTGCAATGACTAGGCCCGCCGAAACTTTAAAAAAGAAATGTAGGTGAGATTCAGGCCAGGTTCAGTCAGTTAAGTAGGTGATACGTCGCCACCTTCAATCGAGCAAAAAAACGAAACAAGAAAAAGCACGCGAATACTTGGCCCAGGTTGGCCTACGCGCCTACACGTGAAGCCAACATGGAGAACTATTTGCACTGCCGTTTACAACATTTCATATTTCGTTATGCCATAAATTAGAGTGATTTGGTGCTTGTATTCACTGGTAATATTAATAATACAAAAATCCCAACTGCCCACTGTTTCTTTAAATAACTTTGGAGGAGCGAGATTTCTCTGAGCATGCGCAGTGCAATCCCCTCTTCACCAGGCCTAGAAATTTTAACATGGACTCGGAAGGAAGCCGTGAGAGATCCTGAAACTTTTTAATTTATTGCAAACTTTACACGTTTAATACTGTAGCAAAATATCTGCAGACAGCAAGAAGCAAACTTGGGATCGATGGACAGTACGTCCATAATAACCCAAGTTAACCGAGAAGAGGAACAACTAACAAATTTTCCTCCTGATAGAGGTAGGTTCACAGCAATATGGCGCCTTTCGCGATTTGTATCGTAAAAGAGGGAGGTAGTGTCGCTGTTCTAAACTGAGCAGCGCGCTCGGTGCGTGCTTTTTTCACGCTGCGGGTGTGTCCGAAGACCGCTTGCAGGTCCTGCACTACAAAACTCGGGGCAACTAACACTGAAACCTGCGGGCGGGAGCAAAAGTCGTCGCGCGTATTAAGCACAATTTTACGCTTTAGGGTTAGCCCCGTTAGCGGTGTGTGCTTGCAAACTGCACTTAGCCACTACTCGCTCCAACCAATGTGCTCGCTGTTTGAGCTGTGAGCAGGAAAAAGACGCTTTGTTGACATGGGCCGTATGTCGTGTAGTCAGAACCAAGACTGTCACGTTCGTGCTGTCGCGGCGGGCGCGGCGTGGGGATTGCGAAGAGCAAGTTGGGCTGTTTACAAGAGAGCTTCCCCAGTCTTTGCAGTTCAGAGCGCCTTGTTCTACGCACGCAGCATTTCTGGCGAAGAGTAGTTTTCATTCATGAGCGCTGAATCGGGCACTCCGAATGCAAGGTGTACTTTTTCGTTTTTCGCGACCACCGCGCTATCAGACCACGGCTGGGGAAACATTGCGAGGTCCCATCGCGTGCCTGGATTGGAAAAGGTGGCGTGGTCATGCATCCTATATTTTTTCCTAAAAAAATTGGCCTACGTTTTTGCTGCGTTTTAATGGAGTATATATTCACACTGGAGCCGCCGGTACCGCTTTACTGGAGTTAGCGCGCAGAGGGGTTCGAACGGGGGATGACCAACTGTTAGTTAACGGGAATTGGAATTTTCGCTAGTGACCCACCCATGTGTCTGTAACATTGCATCGATAGCCCGCCTGTGTGTGCAGATGAACCGTCTGTGACGTTCAGTGCGCTAGTCTGCTGAGTTCCGTTCTTTCGAGTGTTTGGTCGCTTAGCCTAAAGTCGACCCGGTGGATCGTGGAGCTCGCGGCAAGACGCGAAGCAGTAGCAATGGCCAGTGTGCTGGGACCGCACACGTAAAACTCGCTACGTCCTGACCGCTCTCGAAGATGGGTGAAGGTAAGCGGTTTTCTTATGGCAGACCGGAGTAGCCCCCTCCCATCGTTGCCGAATATCGCGACGGTGCCCTACTGCGCACATTTCCTGCTTGTAATCGCTGGCCGTAACTCGGACCGATTTCCGATCTGATTGGCGTGTGCGCGACAACTTTCGCGTCTTGGTGTCGGACGGTTGCTTTCGCCCAAATGTCTTTTGAATCGCCTTTTTGCCCTAATTTGTGTCGCTCGTATAGCACGTCTGATTGTTGTAGAGTGTAGAAAATGGGAGAAGGACGTGTCCTGATCCCACCTTGTACGCTCTCCAATATTCCCTGTTGCACCTGATTTGTTCGTCCTTTATCATAACACAATTTGTTAGTGATTTGACTGGAGAGTGCTTCCTTTTCAAAGCGTGGTTTTTCTTGGCAGGACTCCCAGCTGGAATGAGTGACTGTGTTTGCTTGCTTTTGTGTATGAGGGGAAAGGTTTCTTTTCTTTGTGACCCTTCAGAGTTATATATGCTATCCCAACGTGGTCTTTGCATATATGTAGTGATGTTGACTCGGTTAATAGGTATGTTCCGATGGATGTGCTATCCCACGGAGGGCCTTGCTTAAGCTAGGCACGTATCGATTGACTTAGTTGCTAACATGCTCAACCTCCACCTACATTCGTGTATGTGTACATATTCGCTAGAGGTGCCTTTGTTGTATCCATATTGACATTCGTGGGTATATTTGCGACCCAAGCAAGTTCCTGCGTGTGGCTGGAGAGGAGATTCCTTTGAGATTTAGAGCTGGTGGTGGGTTGGGCACAATCGGGACACTTTTAGGTCTCTAACTCCTCCATCGGTGAGCAGACAGCTAGAAGAAGCTTGGGATTCTCAACTAGCCCAGGTGCCCATTGATAGCGTCGCGAGCTGGTGCGGGATCCTACTGGATGGACCATGGCAAAGTCGAGGTGCCTCTTCCCTCAAAAGCGCTGCTCAGATCTGGCCTTTATAGGGTGTTTTCACTGACGTAATTTCGTCCACCATTTTGTTACGAGCTGTCTGGCGTGTGCAAAAGGCTAGCATTCCAAGGATTTACATGACCTCTTAAAGGGGCCCTGCAATCATATTTAAGCGTCTACCTTTTTGCGGTTTGCACATCTGTTGTGGTTCGGGCAACCCAGAGGGCATGGAGAGAGTAACTAAGTATCTGTGCGTCATATTTTAACCGGACGACGCAAAAGCCTCCTCCACCTACGGGGGTGCCCCGTGGTACCGAACGCGTGCGGCATGTGACAACATCGTGACGTTGGTTCTGGCCGTTCCTGCTTTACGACTGGTCAGAGCCGCTAAAAGCTTTTTTTTAGTTGAAATACAAAATATAAGTGGCGTAACCGTTTCAATTATTCATGAAAGTTTTTGTTCAGTATTTTAGATCAGAAAAGAAAGAAATGCAGTTTGTAATGTATGGAAACAAGAAATGACCTGTCGACATACCCGCCATCAAGCGGTGGAAAAGGCGGCGCATACTAGAAAGGGGTAGTGGAATCAGGTGCCGACGTGCGCCACGCATCGCTGTGAAGCGGTGAGCGTAGAAAGGTCCCAGATGTATGCGGTGGTGCTGGGGTCATATGGGCTCAAGGATCCGGCCGGTTCCGAGCGTTCCGAAGACCTTTGGTGAGCCGGTTTGGCCAGTGCAAAGTGGCTCCCATCCTGAACTGATCTTTACCCCGTGTTTGCTGTCGTTTGTGGTCAGTGAAGTGTCATGCCGAATTAGTGTTCAGTCGCACAGCAAATGCGATGCGAGCCGCCCTGACAGTCTGCTTCATCCAGCCTATCCAGCACTTGCTTTAGTGGTGCCCTCTCGAGCCGTCGACACGGGAGTGCGGCAGCTGTGAGCGCTCGCTGAGTTCACTACCCCTCCTCTAATTCACGGCTACCCATGCCAGGACCAGGGATGTCATGAAGGAGGTTTTTTTTTGCTTTTCTTTGTAATTTTAATTTGCCTATAACTTCAAAATAAAGCAAAATTCGAGAAAAGAAAAGTGTCACTAAGTTACTACATTCAGTGCAAATTGAAAACCAGTCAAAAAGTCGTTGCAGGGTTCTTTTAAATGCATAGAGCACATAACTTATATCATGTGTCTTACCACCCTGACATCTCAATAGGTTGCAATGTAATCCTTGAAATTAGTAAATTTGTTTGAAAAAACAAGCTAGCAACAAAATGGTGGATTGGCATCATCTGTAAACACCCTATTGTAAATGCTGAAGGCTGTCATATTATGTGGCATGTTTATGACTGAAGCAGGTGGGGTCAGAAATGAGGCTTGTTCTACAAGTGTGAAATCCCACAAACTGTTATTGGAGTTTCATGCTCACGGTTATTTCTTATTTGGTGTAATATGTCTCTAATTAGGGAACTGAACTGTGGACCATTTCTGCTACTTGATTAATATCAGGTAGAGCTGCAAAATGTTTTTTTTTTTTTTTGGTCTGGTACATAACTTTCCCATTTCTTCCTTTGTGCTGGATGAGGCTTTGGAGGCCAGTCTAGTTGTGAAGTAGTTTTTTTTTTTCTGTTGTTTCAATTCTAAGCCAGGGGAATGGGGGAAAAGAAAGCTGACTGGCCTGGAGTCAGAGGAGCTACATTTTCCAGTGGTCTATAAAGGAGTCGAGAAGCGCGTTTGTGATGGTTGAGCATCGAAATATTCACATTAAGTGTCTCCAAAACTGAACCAAAGAGGTCTCCAGCAGCTATAATTTTATTAACTGCACTGCTTTAATGCTGCAGGAACTAGCTGACATGCATCTTGTTTTAATTGTTCTTACACATATATTCAGTATTAACTGTCAATGATGGCATTGCAGAATTCGTGCACTGGTGGGGATGCATTCTCCGTTGTGCCAGTGGCATTGTGTATGCCATTAGGAAGGTTGGAGAGGCCGGCTGCCATTGGATAACACCTCTTCGTGAGCAAAATTTTTTTACAAATGTGGTGTTTCCCAACATTCCGAGTGTCTGCCAGTTTGGCCGTGTTCCACATCTGCCAGCCTGGGGGATTGTAAAATAGCCTGTTTTCTTTACACAATCTCCATGACGATCGAAGACACTGGAGCTGTTCTGACTGCAACAGCCAGTTACTTCATGCTTGAGTAATGGCTCGCTTCTAGCTTTTGGCTATCAACTCAGTATTCCCTATTTTTGCTTGTTGGTTACTGTGCCCCGATGTTGTGCCACTGGTCTTGCATCGAGTCTGATGGACCTATGGTCTGCAGCCCTTTCGGTCTGAAAGGCTGCAGACCACTTCCCTTCCAAAGTTTCTCCAGTTTCGTTGTCATTGCTAGGATACAATCCTTGAGCACGTGGTCGCTAAGTGTTGTGCAAGGACTCTTGCTCCCAGACTTTATGGCATGGATGGAAGCGTGTTTTGCATTCTACTAGTGGGTTGCAAGGTTGTTAAAAGCGAATGGACGGATTATCTTACTGGATGTGAGGTTTTATTGAGACACTTCCGGACTGGGGAAAACATCTGTGACACTATGTGTTGTTGCCTTGCTGCCTACTTTTCCTTCTGGCGTGTTAGACTCCTGCTTTATATCATATTTTCTGAACCATAGTCTGCAGGGGCAAATCTTGCTTTAAAAATAAGTTTTTCTTTAGATTGTCTGCACTTTGGCACATAGTCTGCACTAGACTCACGGAATGTTCCCAGAGTACCGAAACTCCCAAGCTTTGTTTCAGAACCGAGTCGCGGTGCAGAAGTTGCGCTGCATCCCATCCCCAATATGGCGCTGCCCTGTGCGGTTGAAGTGAAGCGCGTACAGTGTAGTGTTTCTTCTCGTGCGAGCTCTTCAATCCACCTTTCTGGTCTGTGGCGATACTGATTTGTTTTAAATGAAGTACTTGCCTTCGTTCCGAGCAGTGCGTGGCTTGCTCCTCGCTGTCTCATCTCTTTGTCGTCTCAAAACCCATCGAAGTCGAGTTTTAGGCTTAACATCTGAGGTGCAGAGTTTGAAATGCAGCACCAGCGCAACCGGAGCGAGCAAACGAGTCGGCAATCTTCTTTGGCGAGCCAGATTAGCGGCTACTTGATTTAAAAAGAATCTAGAAAAATCAATGCACCTTCCGTTTCGTCCTAAGTTGTGGATGTCCAGAGCACCCGTGCGTACCTGCCATACCCGTGGTAATGCGGAAACGTTTTATATGCATTTTTTGTTGTTTTGGGTCCATCTCCAAAATATCCGACTGATAACTTCCTGCCATGGGCTAAACCAGCCAATTGAAACTGGACTCTGCGGGATTTACTTTCGGAAGCGGACTGAATGGAATTTGGTACTCTGGGAACATTCAGTAACTCTAGTCTGCGCCTAGTGCTTAGTCCCAACGTAAAAACCTCCTCATGCACACCTCACCTTGAGTCCTGCTTTCACAAAGAAGCTATACATAAATAACATATTCGGTCGTCCACTAAACTTGTCATGTTTCGTCATAAGGAACAATCTAGTCAAAACAAATCCTTTTATAATCTACACTGCATAAAATTTCAACTTATAAACATCTATAGTCCGGAAAATACGATAAGTGCTTTGAGATGGGGGGAGTGTTTGAAATTGGAAATGTTCAGACAAGTTTGGTCTACCTTTTGGGATGTATTTGGTTGTCTTGGCAGGTCAGTTTGCTAGTAGCATGGTGGTATAGGGTTCATTCTTACGTTCTCTTGGCTTCAATGGTGACCTAAGGAGGCATTTATTCTAATGTTACCTTTTAAGCGTTGGAGTTATGACAACAAAAAGATTTGCGTAACCAGAAAGTTTTGAGCAGTGTATTTGGGTTCCTGATAAGGATAGATAACTGGGCAAGTTGGTAGGAGTTCATGTTGAAAAACAGCGGATTTAGTGTAACAGGAAGGAAAGAAGAAAATAAGTTGTACAATCAGATGAAAAAAGAAGGGGACATATTCCATGAGGCAAGCACTCAGTAAGTGCGCAAACATTTCTTATTAGGGTTCTAGTAACAAACCAATTGTTAGTGAGTGCTTGTCTTGCATCCTCTTTGTCCTTTTGTACTTGTCCCAGTCATACTGTTTTTCAACATATTTGGGTTCCTTTTAATATGTTTCATGGATTGACAGTGCGGAAATGAGTCCTTGTGCTTCCATTCTAGGAAGCAAGGTCATTTGGGTGACAAAATAGTGGGTTGAGACAGAAGAGCATTGACCATGTTTGTTCCCAATCTAAATTGTTTGGTTCGGCAAAAGTTAATTTTACTGAGTGTTCGGTACACAAGATGTGACTTACCTAGGCTACTATGCAAAAGGTTTACTAAATTTTAGTTGTCTGGGAACTCTAGGAAAGTTAAATTACCACATTTATTCTACAGTAACCAGTAAACATGTCTCAGGTTTCTTCTTTGTCATAGAGCATGCAAGAACCATTCATCACCGTCAATGGAAGGAGCCTAACAAATGACAAGGCAGCGCTGATGATTTTCTACAAAACTGCTCTTTGAGCTGGGACAGTGAGCGAATGAAAGGCCATTCTTGTAATCACAGTGCAACAGTAATTTGTTTCTGGAAACTTTATTGGTTCCTTGTCATTCACTCGACTCCTTCTATTATTTCCAATGACTGCACTGATGGAAGCTGTGTGCCATGTGCCAAATTGTGCCAAGAACGAAAATCTGCTACATGTTGCACCAAAATGCCATTTTTGCTAAGAATTATGCTAAACCTGCGCCAAGATGGGCTTAAGCTAAGCAAAACATCAAACTATTTTTTGGTCGACTTTATTATTGAGAGAAGTAGGGTGAAAGAAAAATGGTACAAATATATATTTCGCAGCATCTACTCACCATATACCGTAGCTTGTTTCATCTTACCTATGTCAAAGCACTGTCAAAGACTAAAACATACAACTACAAACACGCATACTAAAAGTGTGTCACAGGGCTTTTGCTGTACTTGGACTGCTTTAGTTGAAAGAACACTTACATGGATTAATTGTTCGTGCTTTGACGCTGTTTGGTTTGTTCCATTGGCTCATAGCGTCGGCTGCGCTTTGAATAGACCGATCACACCAAGTGATCGGCGCATGCCTGACGCTGCCATAACTTTAGTTCACAGGAAGCAAACGGCAGTGCACGAGAGGGCTCGTGCTGTGTCGTGCTCCACACGCACAGAGCTCCGGCGCGTGCAGAAAGACTAAAGTGTTGCGCGTGCATTGCGACAGCAGTGGCTTAGTCAAACTGATTGGTGAGATCGGTCTATTAAAGGGGTAGGGAAACGAAATTTCAGCGCTCATTTTCTAGCTTGAATGTGTTGCATGTTGCACCCTAACCTCAAAAACACCAGTCTTCCGTTGAAAGGCACAAGAAAACTAATTTTAGTTTTCTTGTGCCAAAACAAAAACACCTGACCCCCACTCAGGAAATTCCTGCATCCGCCCCTGATTGCATTTGTGGTGCAATGGAGACTTTGGTAAGCTTATCAATCTTAAAAACATACATTAAATACATAGTAGCCACTTGATTGGAGGGAATAGCACTGGGCGGTGGTACAATGATTATGCAGGGGTGGAACGGCTGCGCCATTTGCGCCATTTTGTGCCAGACGTATTTGTTTGCGCCATCCTGCGCCATGTTGCGGAATCTGCGCCACAGCCAATACCTCGCGCCATTATGCACCAAATCGCAAAACGTGCGCCAAAAACAATTATATTTTGTCTTGGTTTCAGTTTTTATCGACTCGATCGGCAACAATGAGCGCGTTTAGCTTGGTCTGCCTTGCAATCCTTTGTTCTGTTTATTCTTCCTGTGTATCCCGAGCCGGAAGCGTGGAAAAAAACTCTGGGGTCAGATTCCAAGCGCTACACCACCTGCGACTGGATTGTTATTCTTCAACCATCAGTGGTTAAGCAAGTCGGCCGAGGTGAGGTCGAGTCGTTAAGCGTCAGATTGCCTGAGGCTCTGTGGCCCGGGGTCCGGGCGTCAGCCAGTTGAAAACAAATGAGCAAAAGATTCCTTTTAGTACTTCATCGTTAAAAGTTGGAACCGTATTCTCGCAAAATAAATTGGGATTTGATAGAACAGAAACACGGTCCGATCCGAAACCTTGCCGGCCAGCAGCTCTTGCGTGAGCGGTAGGTCTGCTCGGCATACTTTAACCTTGCTCCTGCTTAACGCTTCGAATACGATAACTCTGTTAATCGTAGTCTGCTGCTTCGATATTGAGTTGCACAATAGTATAAACTTGAAATTTGTTGTCCTGTTCCTCCGCGCAACTGCAAGTCCATTGCTTACACACGTCACGTGGTTCGCACATATAATTACTATGTCGAGCACTTGTTGATTGTGCGATAAGCAGTGCTGGTTTGCATTTTGAGCCGCTGAGAGTTGCTCAGAAAATATCAAGGACACTATCTTCAGAAACATAAGGTACTTGCTTTTTGGTTCTCATTAAAGGAGCTGTGGAACAGTTTCAGTGCTTTGCTTAAATAATTTGGGAGTTGGTGTCTCGACCTTTCTAAAGTAAAGAACAAAAAACCGCTTTTGCCTGCATGTCCTAGTTTTTATTTTAAAAATGGACAAAGATTGAGGTTTTCGGCACCTCTCAACTCCTTCACCATCTTCCGAGTCAAGTGCGCTGTGACGTCAAGGGGGTGGCGCGGGTTCCGGTGAAGCCCTCTCTCTAGAGCCATCAGTGAGCAGCGAGAACTCATCCGCTCGCGACCGCGTGACTACGTGCTGGTGGGCGCAGCGCGAACAATATGGTGAAAGGAGGAAAGTCTCATCTGGGTCCGGCCATACCCGTCCGGCCCTGTCCCCGTCCCCCTCTGGCTTCTGGCGGCTGTTCCGCTGTTCGCGGTAGCAGATAGAGCTGACGGTTTTGTGGACCTAGGATAGATGGTGCCACTGAAACTCAGTATAATAAAAGTTTTGTCGATGATACCAGGTTTTTAACGCATTTATATCTATGTTGGAACGACGAGATTTATGGAAAAGTTACCTTTTATCGAGCAGGTATTCGCACAACTTGCTATCTTTCTACAAGACCCCCATTGACGTCATGCCACGTGATTCTCATGGCCGCCGCTCGCGGCTGCAGGTCGAGGAATATTCTAATTTTTGCCTCGCGATTACGCGGCGGAATCGCAACATTTCGAAGGAAGGAGGTGTGTTTTCTGTCCTTTGTGACAAGCTGAACAATGTCAAAAGTAGAAGATGCCAATTCTTTCAACGTTAAAATTGTTGCACAGCTCCTTTAAGGCTCACAAAGTTTCAAGCTTTTGCATCTGTTACACGGTTATCCCATCTACTTAGGTCCCACACCACTCATGTTCATCTGTGCTGCTAAGCACAATTAAAATTGCTCCCGTGCTTGTCTAAGACACAAGCTGAAGTCCAATGAAAACTGATCTGAGCTGCTCCTAGCCTGCTCCATAATGTAGTTTCAGCTGCTCCCAACCTGCTCCAAAACAGCTATTTCAGCTGCTCCCGTGGCTGCTCCCAAGTACATTTCATGAGTTCCACCCCTGTTATGCCTTGGTACTTTCTCATATTGTTACATAGTTAATTCTTGGGGAGGTGTAAAAAATGTAATGTTTCGCCATTTTAAGTTTGCAGTTAGACTTTCTGTGCAGCTAAAGTGGAGAGTAAATAAGCTATATTAATTCCCAAAGAAGCGACATCAGTTTGGAACGCAATGGGCTTGCATTGTTTAATAAAGAAAATTAGGACGGCAACATTCGGGAGAACTGGCCCATTTTGAGCACATGTGACATGCGCTGAACACTGGCGGTGTTCAGCGCATGTCACATGAACACCTGCCGGTCTCGGTTTCCCTTTGAAAGCATTTGCAGCTGGGAAGCATAACCTCCGTTGCTTCCAGTCTTGGCCAGCAGAATGTACTTGGCATCTTTGAGCAACTTGTAGCCACTACGCTTGTATCGGCGGCAATATGTTTGGCCCCTCTTTGTTGGGCCCTCTAAATAATCAGGCTGGAAGTAGAGATGGGCATCCAGTTCGCTCTCTTGAGTCGGGATTGTTGTTTAAATTAGGGATGCCGTGAACCTCCTAATGTTTGAGTGGGACAGGTTTAGAAAATTTCAAACTGCGCTAAGGTTCCAACTTGAGAAGTTCGGAACTTTGGAACCCGGCTGAGGTTTAAGTTAGAATAATTAAAAAATGTCAAGGTTTCTGGAAGTCCTAGTTCAATTTCAAATGTGACAGATCAAGGTAGTTTGTACGTTCTGAATTTCTTATAGATTAAAGTACAAAAGTTCTAAAGTTTCGATTTTAAGTTCTAAGTCTAAATTTCTTAGAGTGAGATCAAGTTCCACAGTTTCAAACTAAGTTTTCATGGATTCATCTAAAAAATTCCGAAATATGTTATAAATTTTGCTGAAAACGTTGCCCATTTCTTTTATGCCGTGATATACTCCTTCTCAGTGCTATGGTATTGACGGTACTCCTGTATTATTCATTCTTCTTTATGAAACAAGCGTAACTGGTTGAACGGTTCATCAAAACCCCTGAGGCGGCCAGGTGAACATGATTCCTACTTGGCGAACTATTAGCAGTCCGGTCCAATGTCACCCAAATGCAATGCTGGCATAAGACAACTAAATACGAAGGACAACGCGTGCACATAAAATCATCCAGGCTTCCCGAAACTTTTTAGTAGCTCCGGGCATTTATTTTCAGTGGGATGACCCAGATTAAGAAAACACTGACACAGCCACAGCACGTGACACAACTTGAGGTTGAGGATATTGCAAACAGATTAATTTAAGGGACCGCCCCCTGGCTCAGAAAATGGAGGCGATTAGGTCGCGACCGGTTGTCATTGGGCTAGCGATATTTCCGCCATCTGGAACTTTTCTTCTACGTTTAATGGAGGTATTGGCCACTCTAAAATGCAGCCGGCTCCGATCCAGCGTTCGCTGTAGCGCATCGGCGTCGTGCTCTGCGTGCGTTTCCTCAACTAGCTGCTTGCTCGAGGAAATGTGGGCTATGAAGGACGCCCCAGCGAAACGCCTCGGTTGAATTTCAAGCCTGCAGGGAGACCTGTTGGCCCACGGCTTACCTCTGGGCAGCCTACGGAGTTGTGCACAGGAGAGGCTCTGTGTGGAAGCCGAAGGAAAAAGATACAAGGTCGAGGCCACCCCAATCAGCTAAATCAGGGGTCTCAAACACGCGGCCCGCGACTCGCTGGGACGCGGCCCGCAGGCAACCGACTGCAAGTGTTGGTTCCCATGTCTAGAGCGCTAGAATTGACACGCGCTATCGTGATCTCATGTCGTCGATTCATTTTCGCTTCAAAAGTCGCTCTACTCTTTTAACATAATTCACGTAGTTTATACTTATCTGTGTTCATCTGCCCTCTATTTCGCTAGCTCTTTGTAATGTACAACAATTCCGCTAATAGGCTGTAAGCGCGAGCTGTTCGTTGAATCATGCATCTCGGTTGCGCAAGCTCTCGATCAGCAGGAGCAACTGCCAAAAATAAAGCTACGAGCTGGGGATTCTCGCATTCAAAAAAAGATCATCATTAAAAGACAAGTATTTGTTCGAGTGTTGTACAAATCGTCTAGCAAGCAAGAACTGTCCAATTAACTGATCGTTTTGTTTTTAGGCTGAGTGAATTGAGCAAATGAAACTACATTGTACTTGCTCTCTTGTTCTGTTAAAAATGCCAGCGCGTTGGCGGGGCTGTATCATTTGAATTCTTGTTATGCCGCCAGGTCATGGCCCAAGATACTAATACAAACAAATCAAATCTAAAGATGCCACTAGCAAGTTCACAGGTTCCCCCCCCCCCCTCGCCCCGTCGTCTTACGTTGGCCCTTGACCTTTCCGGTGTGGGATATCTGGCCCCCAGACTCAAATGAGTTTGAGACCACTGAGCTAAATGCTCCAGTGCAATTTTCACTCCACATGTTGACGTCTTACACATATTTGCTGCCTCAAACCTAGAGGAGTCAACTTGATATGAGCTTTGTAAAACTTTTGTTCAAAAGTTCGAAGTTCGTCAAACTTTTGAACTTGGCAGGTTTTAAAGTTCGAAAATCGTCGAATTTCTTAGTGGGATAAGTTTGAAAGTTTGAAAACAATAGAATTTCTTAGTGTCAACATTTTTGGAAGTTCAAAAATCATCATGTCATCATGTTTTTCATGTAATAAGTAGGGCTCCGTGTTTTCGGATAAATCCGAAAAACTCCGAAAAACACCCGCCGGTAAAATTTTGGTTGATTCAGATTTATCCGATAAACTCCGAATATTTGTGTCAATGCCACTCCCCCCCCCCCCCCCCAACAACAAAATAAAATACTTTTTTTTTTTTGAAGTTTGATCAGCACAGAGTCAATGGTTTTGGGAAAATGCCACCATAATTATGTTTCCAATCTCGGACCGTTGTCAAAAGGGGTCTTGCCGCTTGTCTCTTCAAGGTTGATTCAGGGTAGCAGGTCGTTCGTTGTACATTCAAGTCACGACAAAAGCCACTCTTGTGGTTTCCAGTTAGGGCCATGCGATTTGTGATTTAGAGAAAGGAAAGGGTATGTTTTAGTAACAGTGAAAGCTATGGACCATAGGGATTGTATAAAATCGGGAAGAGAGGCAGTTCAAACTCTCTATTACCTCCTTAACCACTCCACCTCGCGCGGCCGCGGGCTTGATTGATGGAATAGGATAGGATGACTACGAGCTTCCTAGCGACTACCTCCGGGAGTTTCTTGATTTTAGGGTATCGGCTTTTATCGAAGCGCCACTTGTGTGTAATTTTTGTCGTGGATAAATTAGTATTGCCAATGGCAATGCCACCAATGCCAAATTCAACTGAAGATATTTCAATTGATACAAGCGCGTTTTATTTTTTATCTGGCATACGTTTACATTTGGTTATTATTTATTTATTTCTTTTTAATAGGAAAAACAGCGAAATTAAACTCAGAATTTCGGAGAATTGGGAATCAAAAAAATATAATCTCCGATAAAGTCAGAATCTCTGGCAAAAAATAAACTCCGAAAAACACCCTCCGAATTTCACCGAAAATAAACTCGGAAAACACGGAGCCCTAGTAATAAGTTATATATTTGGAAACATTTTGGAACCTTTCAAACCCCTTTGTTCTTTGAACCCCAGGTTTGCAAAAAATTTTGCGGCATCTCTATTTAATCTAATCATCAGTGTTCTTTCGCTTCTAGCGATTGTCGACAAGCTCTTTGGTATTTCACAACATTGAATATATTGCAGTCTTAGTAACTGGCAGCCTCCATTGAATGGGGCCCAAAAATGTATCCGATGAAGCTATGCAAGCTCGTGAAAATCCATCGGCCATACATGGGGGAGCGAATTCCGGTCAAAAGGTCACCCCTTTTATTCATTTACCAAATCATAAATTAACAAAACAAAACTTTTTTTTTTTTTGTGTGTAAGCTATACACCTTTTCTACGTGGGCACCGCCATCTTCAATTCTGAAACTTATGGTATGGGTGAAAACATTGCTTTCTTCTCGCCTCGACAGTAGAACGTGTTAACATTTTAATCGCAACCATTAGTCGTTCTTGTTATGACCCTTCTATACTTTTTTACTTGTTCGGGGTTGTAATCTCTTGCTTTTTGTTCAGAACGCATACTGGTTATGGGGACAACGTGGCTGGGTGCGAGGCTAAACGAAAAAGGTGTATAGTTTTCTGTCTTCGGGAACCTGCAAATCTGAGTTGAAGAATGTCCGCTTCCACCTTAAATATAGCCCTTGTAAAGCGTAAACTACCTTTGAAGTTTTGGAAGTTTCAATAAACCAGTTCTTTTCTAATATCTATTGACATTAGGTCAGTCTCACTGGTTAGAACAGACTTAAGTCATAATGAACATCAAAGTCTCTAGTAAGAGTATCTGCATACTTCTTTTACAACAAACCAAAACCTTCATTGGTATAAACGTCTGTTATATCGAGTTTATACTGTATGGGATATAGAAAACTTGAGCAGTGAATGCACACAAGAAAATATCTTAAACAGCGTGGCACTGTGCCACATGCAAATTTTGACTGGTTCCGACTTGAGTCTGGGGAAAAATAGGGGTTTCGTATTGCAAGAAGCAAAAGTATGCAGGCGAACTGGCCTAAATCTTGAGGCACGGAGAAATAAACTAGCATTATTTCTCCGTGTCTCAGGGTTCAGATTAAAGGGAAGCTGAAGCGCTTTTAGAAAACCTGATTTAGGAGCGGACTTTTATAGCTTTTTGTCATTCAAATTCAGTTATCACACTTGGGAAGAAGTAAACTTAAACCGCATTTATTTTGAAAAATATGTGCATAATTGCCGCCGGGCATGCGCCGATCCTCTCTGCTGCCCGTTATCTGTCCAGAGTGTCGTGACGTCATTGACGGCATCCCTGAGCCAGATTAGTGGCGAGCGAGGGTTATCTGACCTTGCTGATGACGTCACTTTTGCTTGTTTTTCTCTCCGCTCTCGCGCTTGGGTTCTGCATTTTTGGAGTTTATGTTCCACGGGGTGTTTTCCGAGGTTAATTCTTTCTTTTTTGCTAAAATTTCAAGGTTTATGTTTCTTATTTTAATTCGTTGAAATTTAAGATATTTTAAAGTTTAGTTTTTAATTGTGCATGCAAGTTTGGGTATGTGCTGTTGCTGTCTTGAGTGGTGTAGTTTCCAAACTTGAGAAGAAAATTCTGTTTACAAAAATTACAAACAGGCATATACCTGTTCGTAAAACTGATACAAGAATTCTTTTGAAATTTATTGTTAACATTTGCAAAACTGGGTGCATACTTGGTGTGCTGTACCTTCTGCGGTCTTTATTTGCAATTATAGTCTGTAGTTCCTCAAGTGATTACAAGCACCCTTTCCAGGGTGTCTAGCGACCGGGAAAACCGGGAATTGTCAGGGAAATTGTCAAAAAGCGAGCCCAGTCAGAGAAAATGAGCCAGAAACGCCATAGACTTCCCTGAGCAAAGGCTCGACGACTGGGGGGCAGAAAAATAGGCAATACTGCTTAGAGCGGAACGCGGGCTCTGCTCACCCGATGTAGTGTGTGCTACCCGATGCACAGGGAACAGCCGACAAATTCAGTCCAAGCCATGCATTGGATTGGATTGGATTAAGGGCACGACACTGGGCTAGATCCAGCTAAAGCTACTAGATTTAGTAACAAATGGCAAAGCCACAGACCGCAATTCAATCCAATCCGATCCGAAAGTATCCGAAAGTGCGCGTCGCAGTGATGCACATCTGGCGGCCATGGCCATGCGGCCATACATTCGGTTATTGACGTGTGTCGTTGAGCGTTGTATTTCCGGAAGTGGCCTCTTCGTTGACGATGTCGGCGGCAAGAAAGTGCTTGCTTAATCCGGACTGGACGAATCCGAATATATCGGAATATGCAAGTTGGATTAAGCCCGTGCAAAGCGATCCTCACAGTGCTCAGTGCTCAATGTGCTGCAAAATGTTTTCTTTGAGCAACATGGGAAACACGGCAGTTTCCAGTCACGCATCGAGCAAAAAGCACCTTGCTGCTTTGAAGTTGCAGTCAATCCGTTCCCAATCTGGACTTCTGTCATTTTTTGCGGCAGCAACGAACGTTTCGGCCGGATGTAGCGGAGACCGCACATGTGCCCCTGAGGAGCCTGCAGCCACCACAAGAAGTGTGAAGACGTTAATGAGCGGCTTTCTACTGAAAAGCGCTGTGACAAAGGCCGAAATAATTTGGTGCTTAAACTCGATAGTTATTCACGGATCCCTTCGTTCTACAGCAGCATCGGCCTCAGTCATCCCTCTCATATTTCCCGCGTGGGAAGTCGCTGCAAAACTTCAGTTAGCAAAGGACAAGGTAGGGTATACCGTCTGCCATGGTATTGTGCCCTACTTTCGGAATAAGCTGCTATCAAGCCTCGCCAGTGTGCATTTCATAGTTTTTTTCGTTGGACGAGTCTCTCAACAAAGTGAGTCAGAAGCAACAGATGGATGTGCTTGTCGAATATTGGGACGACACTACCAATGGCACTGTTGAAGGCGCAGTACCTCACTTCATGCATCCTGGCCCACACCTGTGCGGGCGCGGACGCCTCTACAGTGGTCAGGGAATTTCACCTGAAATTGTCAGGGAAAACCTGGAAAAGTCGGGGAATTTCAAGATAATTTCTTGCTAGACACCCTGCTTTCAAACCTTTGTCGTTTGTGCCTCCTCTGCTCAAGCTCTTGCTTATTTCGTTGGCTTACCTTGGTCTTTACACGGTGGTTGTTAATAGACCCCTTGCAGAAACCCTTTGAACTCCCGGAAATCTTTGTCGTTTGTGCCTCCTCTGCTCAAGCTCTTGCTTATTTTGTTGGCTTACCTTGGTCTTTACACGGTGGTTGTTAATAGACCCCTTGCAGAAACCCTTTGAACTCCTGGAAATCTTTGTCGTTTGTGCCTCCTCTGCTCAAGCTCTTGCTTATTTCGTTGGCTTACCTTGGTCTTTACACGGTGGTTGTTAATAGACCCCTTGCAGAAACCCTTTGAACACCCGGAAATCTTTGTTGTTTGTGCGTCCTCTGCTCAAGCTCTTGCTTATTTCGTTGGCTTACCTTGGTCTTTACACGGTGGTTGTTAATAGACCCCTTGCAGAAACCCTTTCAACTCCCGGAAATCTTTGTTGTTTGTGTGTCCTCTGCTCAAGCTCTCGCTTATTTCGTTGGCTTACCTTGGTCTTTACACGGTGGTTGTTAATAGACCCCTTGCAGAAACCCTTTGAACTCCCGGAAATCTTTGTCGTTTGTGCGTCCTCTGCTCAAGCTCTTGCTTATTTCGTTAGCTTACCTTGGTCTTTACACGGTGGTTGTTAATAGACCCCTTACAGAAACCCTTTGAACTCCCGGAAATCTTTGTCGTTTGTGCGTCCTCTGCTCAAGCTCTTGCTTATTTCGTTGGCTTACCTTGGTCTTTACACGGTGGTTGTTAATAGACCCCTTGCAGAAACCCTTTGAACTCCCGGAAATCTTTGTCGTTTGTGCGTCCTCTGCTCAAGCTCTTGCTTATTTCGTTGGCTTACCTTGGTCTTTACACGGTGGTTGTTAATAGACCCCTTGCAGAAACCCTTTGAACTCCCGGAAATCTTTGTCGTTTGTGCGTCCTCTGCTCAAGCTCTTGCTTATTTCGTTGGCTTACCTTGGTCTTTACGCGGTGGTTGTTAATAGACCCCTTGCAGAAACCCTTTGAACTCCCGGAAATCTTTGTCGTTTGTGCCTCCTCTGCTCAAGCTCTTGCTTATTTCGTTGGCTTACCTTGGTCTTTACACGGTGGTTGTTAATAGACCCCTTGCAGAAACCCTTTGAACTCCCGGAAATCTTTGTTGTTTGTGCGTCCTCTGCTCAAGCTCTTGCTTATTTCGTTGGCTTACCTTGGTCTTTACACGGTGGTTGTTAATAGACCCCTTGCAGAAACCCTTTGAACTCCCGGAAATCTTTGTTGTTTGTGCGTCCTCTGCTCAAGCTCTTGCTTATTTCGTTGGCTTACCTTGGTCTTTACGCGGTGGTTGTTAATAGACCCCTTGCAGAAACCCTTTGAACTCCCGGAAATCTTTGTCGTTTGTGCCTCCTCTGCTCAAGCTCTTGCTTATTTCGTTGGCTTACCTTGGTCTTTACACGGTGGTTGTTAATAGACCCCTTGCAGAAACCCTTTGAACTCCCGGAAATCTTTGTTGTTTGTGCGTCCTCTGCTCAAGCTCTTGCTTATTTCGTTGGCTTACCTTGGTCTTTACACGGTGGTTGTTAATAGACCCCTTGCAGAAACCCTTTGAACTCCCGGAAATCTTTGTCGTTTGTGCGTCCTCTGCTCAAGCTCTTGCTTATTTCGTTGGCTTACCTTGGTCTTTACACGGTGGTTGTTAATAGACCCCTTGCAGAAACCCTTTGAACTCCCGGAAATCTTTGTCGTTTGTGCCTCCTCTGCTCAAGCTCTTGCTTATTTCGTTGGCTTACCTTGGTCTTTACACGGTGGTTGTTAATAGACCCCTTGCAGAAACCCTTTGAACTCCCGGAAATCTTTGTTGTTTGTGCGTCCTCTGCTCAAGCTCTTGCTTATTTCGTTAGCTTACCTTGGTCTTTACACGGTGGTTGTTAATAGACCCCTTGCAGAAACCCTTTGAACTCCCGGAAATCTTTGTCGTTTGTGCCTCCTCTGCTCAAGCTCTTGCTTATTTCGTTGGCTTACCTTGGTCTTTACACGGTGGTTGTTAATAGACCCCTTGCAGAAACCCTTTGAACTCCCGGAAATCTTTGTCGTTTGTGCGTCCTCTGCTCAAGCTCTTGCTTATTTCGTTGGCTTACCTTGGTCTTTACACGGTGGTTGTTAATAGACCCCTTGCAGAAACCCTTTGAACTCCCGGAAATCTTTGTTGTTTGTGCGTCCTCTGCTCAAGCTCTTGCTTATTTCGTTAGCTTACCTTGGTCTTTACACGGTGGTTGTTAATAGACCCCTTGCAGAAACCCTTTGAACTCCCGGAAATCTTTGTCGTTTGTGCGCTCCTCTGCTCAAGCTCTTGCTTATTTCGTTGGCTTACCTTGGTCTTTACACGGTGGTTGTTAATAGACCCCTTGCAGAAACCCTTTGAACTCCCGGAAATCTTTGTCGTTTGTGCGTCCTCTGCTCAAGCTCTTGCTTATTTCGTTGGCTTACCTTGGTCTTTACACGGTGGTTGTTAATAGACCCCTTGCAGAAACCCTTTGAACTCCCGGAAATCTTTGTCGTTTGTGCGTCCTCTGCTCAAGCTCTTGCTTATTTCGTTGGCTTACCTTGGTCTTTACGCGGTGGTTGTTAATAGACCCCTTGCAGAAACCCTTTGAACTCCCGGAAATCTTTGTCGTTTGTGCCTCCTCTGCTCAAGCTCTTGCTTATTTCGTTGGCTTACCTTGGTCTTTACACGGTGGTTGTTAATAGACCCCTTGCAGAAACCCTTTGAACTCCCGGAAATCTTTGTTGTTTGTGCGTCCTCTGCTCAAGCTCTTGCTTATTTCGTTAGCTTACCTTGGTCTTTACACGGTGGTTGTTAATAGACCCCTTGCAGAAACCCTTTGAACTCCCGGAAATCTTTGTCGTTTGTGCCTCCTCTGCTCAAGCTCTTGCTTATTTCGTTGGCTTACCTTGGTCTTTACACGGTGGTTGTTAATAGACCCCTTGCAGAAACCCTTTGAACTCCCGGAAATCTTTGTCGTTTGTGCGTCCTCTGCTCAAGCTCTTGCTTATTTCGTTGGCTTACCTTGGTCTTTACACGGTGGTTGTTAATAGACCCCTTGCAGAAACCCTTTGAACTCCCGGAAATCTTTGTCGTTTGTGCCTCCTCTGCTCAAGCTCTTGCTTATTTCGTTGGCTTACCTTGGTCTTTACACGGTGGTTGTTAATAGACCCCTTGCAGAAACCCTTTGAACTCCCGGAAATCTTTGTCGTTTGTGCCTCCTCTGCTCAAGCTCTTGCTTATTTCGTTGGCTTACCTTGGTCTTTACACGGTGGTTGTTAATAGACCCCTTGCAGAAATCCTTTGAACTCCCGGAAATCTTTGTTGTTTGTGCGTCCTCTGCTCAAGCTCTTGCTTATTTCGTTGGCTTACCTTGGTCTTTACACGGTGGTTGTTAATAGACCCCTTGCAGAAACCCTTTGAACTCCCGGAAATCTTTGTCGTTTGTGCGTCCTCTGCTCAAGCTCTTGCTTATTTTGTTAGCTTACCTTGGTCTTTACACGGTGGTTGTTAATAGACCCCTTGCAGAAACCCTTTGAACTCCCGGAAATCTTTAGTCGTTTGTGCCTCCTCTGCTCAAGCTCTTGCTTATTTCGTTGGCTTACCTTGGTCTTTACACGATGGTTGTTAATAGACCCCTTGCAGAAACCCTTTGAACTCCCGGAAATCTTTGTCGTTTGTGCGTCCTCTGCTCAAGCTCTTGCTTATTTCGTTGGCTTACCTTGGTCTTTACACGGTGGTTGTTAATAGAGCCCTTGCAGAAATCCTTTGAACTCCCGGAAATCTTTGTTGTTTGTGCGTCCTCTGCTCAAGCTCTTGCTTATTTCGTTGGCTTACCTTGGTCTTTACACGGTGGTTGTTAATAGACCCCTTGCAGAAACCCTTTGAACTCCCGGAAATCTTTGTCGTTTGTGCGTCCTCTGCTCAAGCTCTTGCTTATTTCGTTAGCTTACCTTGGTCTTTACACGGTGGTTGTTAATAGACCCCTTACAGAAACCCTTTGAACTCCCGGAAATCTTTGTCGTTTGTGCCTCCTCTGCTCAAGCTCTTGCTTATTTCGTTGGCTTACCTTGGTCTTTACACGGTGGTTGTTAATAGACCCCTTGCAGAAACCCTTTGAACTCCCGGAAATCTTTGTTGTTTGTGCGTCCTCTGCTCAAGCTCTTGCTTATTTCGTTGGCTTACCTTGGTCTTTACACGGTGGTTGTTAATAGACCCCTTGCAGAAACCCTTTGAACTCCCGGAAATCTTTGTTGTTTGTGCGTCCTCTGCTCAAGCTCTTGCTTATTTCGTTAGCTTACCTTGGTCTTTACACGGTGGTTGTTAATAGACCCCTTGCAGAAACCCTTTGAACTCCCGGAAATCTTTGTCGTTTGTGCGTCCTCTGCTCAAGCTCTTGCTTATTTCGTTGGCTTACCTTGGTCTTTACACGGTGGTTGTTAATAGACCCCTTGCAGAAACCCTTTGAACTCCCGGAAATCTTTGTCGTTTGTGCGTCCTCTGCTCAAGCTCTTGCTTATTTCGTTGGCTTACCTTGGTCTTTACACGGTGGTTGTTAATAGACCCCTTGCAGAAACCCTTTGAACTCCCGGAAATCTTTGTCGTTTGTGCGTCCTCTGCTCAAGCTCTTGCTTATTTCGTTGGCTTACCTTGGTCTTTACACGGTGGTTGTTAATAGACCCCTTGCAGAAACCCTTTGAACTCCCGGAAATCTTTGTCGTTTGTGCCTCCTCTGCTCAAGCTCTTGCTTATTTCGTTGGCTTACCTTGGTCTTTACACGGTGGTTGTTAATAGACCCCTTGCAGAAACCCTTTGAACTCCCGGAAATCTTTGTTGTTTGTGCGTCCTCTGCTCAAGCTCTTGCTTATTTCGTTGGCTTACCTTGGTCTTTACACGGTGGTTGTTAATAGACCCCTTGCAGAAACCCTTTGAACTCCCGGAAATCTTTGTCGTTTGTGCCTCCTCTGCTCAAGCTCTTGCTTATTTCGTTGGCTTACCTTGGTCTTTACACGGTGGTTGTTAATAGACCCCTTGCAGAAACCCTTTGAACTCCCGGAAATCTTTGTCGTTTGTGCCTCTTCTGCTCAAGCTCTTGCTTATTTCGTTGGCTTACCTTGGTCTTTACACGGTGGTTGTTAATAGACCCCTTGCAGAAACCCTTTGAACTCCCGGAAATCTTTGTCGTTTGTGCCTCCTCTGCTCAAGCTCTTGCTTATTTCGTTGGCTTACCTTGGTCTTTACACGGTGGTTGTTAATAGACCCCTTGCAGAAACCCTTTGAACTCCCGGAAATCTTTGTCGTTTGTGCCTCCTCTGCTCAAGCTCTTGCTTATTTCGTTGGCTTACCTTGGTCTTTACACGGTGGTTGTTAATAGACCTTTTCACCCTCTCTACATGGGCGCTGCCATCTTGGAGTCACGTGATGCGGCCGCCATTAGGTTGCTTCAACTCGTCGCTCCGCTCTCCCCTCCGCGCTACTCGGCGTCTTGGCGGATGCGTTAAATTCGTTTTTTTCGACGGGTTTCAGCGCGTTTCTTACCTCACTCCCTAAAGTGTCGTCCGATACTTATATATCTACCATGTAATTGCATTACATTATTATGTTCACAATTTCTGCAGTTAATTTTGCGACACGTTTTGACTATTTTTACCGTTGGTGTGCCGGCTACATGTGAGGAGGCTATATGGGCACATGAATCAAGGTTAACGCTCGCGCACATTCAGCACATATATGACTCTAAGACACCACAAAGGTTCAAAGGACAATAACTCAGGTTTGCTTACTAATAATGGCGGAACATTCACAATAGGAAGCACAATATAAACATATACATGATCGCGCATTTAGGATCTCAAGGAAGGTGAGAAAGTACTCACTGTAAATAACCACGTGTGTTTCCTGAAAGCATCGTGTTTTCTATTTATAACAGATCGAAAACAGTGGCTTTTGATCATATAGGTGAACTTGTAAACCAGATAGGCAACAAAAGTTCAATTTTTTTTTTCTGATGCTAGAATTAATATGGTACCTCAACATCAGGCCATTTGTTTGTTTACAATAACACGCCTGCATATGTTTGGCGTTCTTAATCGTTCTTTCTATATAAACATTCAATTGATCGGTTTATTTATGAGTTCCAAGAAACTGTATACTTTGCTCAATTAGTCCCATGTGTGCAGTATTTTAATAGTTAAACGATTTTTTTAAGATAACCAGTTGAATTCGATTAGTTTATTTCAACACAAAGGTTTTGACTTTCCGCGTAAGAAACTGTCCCAGACAGCTTGAGAGTGCATGGGGTCCATAATATGAGACGTCGAAAAGAATCCGTCTGCACAAAAATCGCAGGAGTGTAGCGTTGTCAACGGGAAATATGGATTTACTTTTAGTAGCTGGCGATGCCGAAATCTACAAAGCGCATCGGTCCAAACCAGTGAAGAGCTTTCGACACAGGTCCATGGTGTGGTGCCTGGCGCTCGTCTTCAGATCAACTTAACGGAGATCACTTCTTTTGCAACCTTTAATTTCATCTGGCAAATTTTTCGGGAGATAAATGTCAGACTTAATTTGAGGGCCCTGTCACTTATCTAATACCTTGAGAACTTCGTAATTAAATTTCCCTATAGCAAATACTGTAAACGACTTAATTTTCGCGAGGACCTCAATTTCGTGAATCACCTACAATTCGCGAAAAATAGGCCCCGCGAACAATTCCGGTAAAATGTAAACACATTGAAATCTATATGGAGATCCCACCGCGTCGAAAAAATGAGAACCCGCGAATTATTCCAAAACTTTAGCTTTGACCTAAATCGCGAAATAATGAGCCCGCGAAAAGTAAGTCTACAGTAGTCTATTCCAAAAGTCATTATTGCGAAATCTTTTTAATGAGTACTTTAGTTAAATAAATTTTCTAGTCGGCCTAGGTCTGTTACAATATTTCTCAAGAACTTAATTTATTTAAATAAAACAGGCCGAGAGAAAAACACATTTTTATATTATCTACGTTATTATAGGTGACTTCTTCAGTCTGCGAAGTTCACATAAAGTTGGTCTACGAAACCCAAACAGTAAACTCGTCACTTCACCTGTTTTTCGTGATTCAGCAAATTGTTAATCATGTTGTGGACCTCCTTCTTCACTAAGCACTCATGCATTTTTGTCTGTTACAATATAAGATGAGCAGTCGAATCTCTGGCTTGAACTCGTGCCCTTCCATACCACTAGGTGCACGTGCAGCCAAAGCCCGGCGGCAGGCAAGAAGCTCGTGCTGGATGCGGAGCTTCTCCTGCTCTTTATTTAATAATTCTTCTAGCTACTAGTGTCCGCGGGTACGGCCGTGGGCGACGGTAATCCTCTCTTTGCATCATAGCAGTTGTCTCACCGCCGAACCTGGCCGAAATTGACGATTGGATGTAATCAGACGCATCTGGGGTTCGTGAAAGTGTTCGCAATTTAGGCTCGAAACCACATCGTGGTTGTCCAAGTGACTCAGTACCATTGTGCCATTCGCTGTGTGCCTCAAGAAAGAAATTTGTATCACAAAATTAAGCGAAAACGGCATGAAACAAAAACACAATCGCATGCGCGTTGAAACCGAAACAACCCAAATTGAAGCAACCTCATGGCGGCGAGTGCGCCAGCGCCCTCTACCCGACGGTTAGCCAACTACTGAATTGAAAAGCTCTATAGACCCCTTGCAGAAACCCTTTGAACTGCCGGAAATCTTTGTCGTTTTTGCCTCCTCTGCTCAAGCTCTTGCTTATTTCGTTGGCTTACCTTGGTCTTTACACGGTGGTTGTTAATAGACCCCTTGCAGAAACCCTTTGAACTCCCGGAAATCTTTGTCGTTTGTGCGTCCTCTGCTCAAGCTCTTGCTTATTTCGTTGGCTTACCTTGGTCTTTACACGGTGGTTGTTAATAGACCCCTTGCAGAAACCCTTTGAACTCCCGGAAATCTTTGTTGTTTGTGTGTCCTCTGCTCAAGCTCTCGCTTATTTCGTTGGCTTACCTTGGTCTTTACACGGTGGTTGTTAATAGACCCCTTGCAGAAACCCTTTGAACTCCCGGAAATCTTTGTCGTTTGTGCGTCCTCTGCTCAAGCTCTTGCTTATTTCGTTAGCTTACCTTGGTCTTTACACGGTGGTTGTTAATAGACCCTTGCAGAAACCCTTTGAACTCCCGGAAATCTTTGTCGTTTGTGCGTCCTCTGCTCAAGCTCTTGCTTATTTCGTTGGCTTACCTCTGGTCTTTACACGGTGGTTGTTAATAGACCCCTTGCAGAAACCCTTTGAACTCCCGGAAATCTTTGTCGTTTGTGCGTCCTCTGCTCAAGCTCTTGCTTATTTCGTTGGCTTACCTTGGTCTTTACGCGGTGGTTGTTAATAGACCCCTTGCAGAAACCCTTTGAACTCCCGGAAATCTTTGTTGTTTGTGCCTCCTCTGCTCAAGCTCTTGCTTATTTCGTTAGCTTACCTTGGTCTTTACACGGTGGTTGTTAATAGACCCCTTGCAGAAACCCTTTGAACTCCCGGAAATCTTTGTCGTTTGTGCGTCCTCTGCTCAAGCTCTTGCTTATTTCGTTGGCTTACCTTGGTCTTTACACGGTGGTTGTTAATAGACCCCTTGCAGAAACCCTTTGAACTCCCGGAAATCTTTGTCGTTTGTGCGTCCTCTGCTCAAGCTCTTGCTTATTTCGTTGGCTTACCTTGGTCTTTACACGGTGGTTGTTAATAGACCCCTTGCAGAAACCCTTTGAACTCCCGGAAATCTTTGTCGTTTGTGCCTCCTCTGCTCAAACTCTTGCTTATTTCGTTGGCTTACCTTGGTCTTTACACGGTGGTTGTTAATAGACCCCTTGCAGAAACCCTTTGAACTCCCGGAAATCTTTGTCGTTAGTGCGTCCTCTGTTCAAGCTCTTGCTTATTTCGTTGGCTTACCTTGGTCTTTACACGGTGGTTGTTAATAGACCCCTTGCAGAAACCCTTTGAACTCCCGGAAATCTTTGTCGTTTGTGCCTCCTCTGCTCAAGCTCTTGCTTATTTCGTTGGCTTACCTTGGTCTTTACACGGTGGTTGTTAATAGACCCCTTGCAGAAACCCTTTGAACTCCCGGAAATCTTTGTCGTTTGTGCCTCCTCTGCTCAAGCTCTTGCTTATTTCGTTGGCTTACCTTGGTCTTTACACGGTGGTTGTTAATAGACCCCTTGCAGAAAACCCGGCAACCGTGTGTCTTGGCGTGGTAACCATAGCAACAACCAGGCGGTCGGCAGCTGCGTTCCATAGTGAAGGAAAGCAGGTCGCAACCTCACTGTGTGCCAGTCGATCTTTGGGCACTTCATCCAGTTTTATGTGCTCGTGCTCCAGCAGAGTATCGGTGAAGACGCCAACACACTGCTGTGTCCCGGTCGGCACGCAGTATGGATACACGGACAAATCCGGATGGAAGATAGTATGTATATAGTATACGTATGAAACCATCCGCTGCCGCAGCGCGTGTTACTAACCTCCCGAATTCGCGTGCATTTGATTTAATATACTGCTTTGCGTTTTCTTTACTATTGCTGTTAGGCAGATACGTTTGGCACGGATAAACGAGCGTCAATTTCACCCGTTGCTTCCGCTGCCCTTTGGCCAGCCTCACAATTTTGCATGCAGTTGCTTAATACACTACATTGTTATTTCATTGTACCTTTACTTCGTGTTGCTCGATAGACAGATAACGTTGGCGTGGCTAAACGAGCAGTCAAATTCGCGCGTAGCGGTCCTGCAAGCATTTTCTGCTCGTTAACAAACTGCGTGCCAGACCAAAAAAAAAAAAAAAAATTAAAATTTTGTTTTGCAGATGCGTTTTCGAAAATCTTGTGTTATTGAACCATCCACTAACACCATGTTACAATATGCTACCATGCAGTATTGGGACAGCACTGCATTAAGTTCCCCTTCAGGGCATCTTTTTTATTAGTTTAGTGGGTTAGATACTTTGCAGACATATCATGAAATCTCTTCGTTTTCAGGTTTTATACCTAGCAAGCTAGCTGACAAGATTATTTTCCCAGCCGGTGATGGGAATTAGAACCGAGTAAAATTGCATTTGCCATGCTGCTTTTTCATGGAGAGCCAACAAGCTGAAGGAAAAACATTCCTTCACCATGGATAGCGGGCACATTATTACCAGTGACGCATGGAGTAGTCGCATAATTGAAAGGTATATTGGTTAAAACAGTTGTGCCATTTTCTTGCAATGTGAGCCAACTTTAAAAGATAAAAGCTGAAAAATAAAAAAAAAATGAAAAATACCAGGAGCTTTTTTTGATAAATCAAAAATCCCCCCCCCAAAAAAAAAAAAAAAATTGACCGCATTGATTAATTTGAAAAATGGGAACTCGTAGGCATAATTAGGAAGAGGATTGCAATGTACCTTCATAGTTAATCAAACCCCACTCATATATTGGCAGCAAAATCTGCTTTCACATATGTCTCCAGTCCCTTTTACAACACGCGGACAGGGGCCCTTAACTCGTGAAACACAAAGTTGTAGCCGAAACTTCGCAGAGCGTGCCGATTGGACGTCGGCGAGAAAAAGCGAAGTCATCGTCGTGATTGTCCAATCGGCGCACTCCGTCAACTTCGGCTCCAACTTTGTATTTGACGAATTTAGGGCCTCAGGATTTCAGAAGAGCAAGCTTCTCGGATAGTGCAGTGTTAAAGCTAAAGGGAATTATGGATCCGCAAAAGTTACAAAATGGGGCGGTTTTGGCATCCCCACTGGCCAGAGCGTAGTGGTTTGTCTGTACGAATAGTAATATTACTGTTAGCTGATAAATAGTAATTTCGCAAACAAAGCTAGCTGATTAATAGTAATTTTGCCAAATGTTTTTTTCTTCAATAAATAAATTTTTGGTTCACTCCCTACCCTATTAATTTTATCTTTATTGGCTTTAAATCTGTTATACTCTGATGGTGCCGATCGAGGACTATTATTTTTCAATCCTTTTCACATTCCTTACATTAATTTATGTTGTTTTCTTTGTGGACTTGCTCGAAGTGGCGGGCGGGGATTCGGAGGTGTTTCTCCTGCTACCCGTCTTGCTGTGCTCGCAACTCAGACTGCCTTGTTAGCAACCTTTCACATTTTGTTTATTGGATTATTGTCTTTGCAAGGGGCTCCGTGGACGTTACAACTCCTTGATGCGAGCTCGTCGCTGTGGCGAGCGCACTGTTGTCGCTCCTGTCTTTGTATGTCCGTTTGGTGGCTACGCAGGAGGCGTAATAAGGAAATGAGCGTTAAGGCGTCATGCTCGGTCCCATTCGAGGGCTGTGATTTGTGCCAGAATTTGTTCTTTATATGCACTTAAAAGTAAGATTGAGCATGTGATGGGATTTTTCGCCACTTTCTTTTGCTTCCCAGAAGTGGTTTTTGACGAACAAGTATGTATTGAGGGCAAGAATGAATTGGGAGCTCAGGCTAAGACATTTACTTTGCAATACGGGGTGGTTCCAAAATCTGTCTATGATGCATCGGAATGCTGGGAGCGTGCCATGATGTATAAGGGTATTTGTGGTGATTAAAAGCGCTTAAAAGATCAGGATCAGTAATTGAAGACAACACCGCAGAGCGCAACTTGCAACTCAAGTTTAGTCTGAATTGATCAAACAGGAAAAAAACGTATGTCATGTCCTACTAATCTACATTTATTCTTGGTAGCTTGGCCTATCAAAGGACTGTAAACACACCACTTCCGAATCATGAGGGGCGAACGATGGAGAGCTAACGCAGTTATCGTGACCATAGTTGAAAGAAAGTGGGAGAAAAACAGGGGTAAACTTTTCTCGGGAATGCCGTGGAGAGGAGGAGAGCCCGCACGCAGCTTTATTCAGTGCTCAAAATGGGAGAGGGAATGATACCCTCCACTGCATTGCCATGAAAAGTTGTCGGCGAGTACAGGTACTCTCGGCACCTTAGAATTTAGGTAAACTGTATGCTAGAGTGGAGCGGGGGGATGGGGGGTGGGCTTTCGCAGCACAGTCTAAACGCTGCGTAAAATGATAGACTAAGGGAGCATGCTCTGGCAGTGAGATCGTTGCCCATGGGTAATATGGCGGTGCACTGCAATAGATGCAACTGTGTCCCACAGTTTCAAGAAACGGTTATCTTGAGCCGGAACCGATGCAGAATAACAAGGGAAATTTTAGAAGCGTATTTTATAAAGAAGTGCGGTCACAATACATGCGTTAGTGTCTTATCGATTGCCCTCTATGATTCAGAAGTTGCATATTTACAGTCCTTTGATAGGCCAAGCTAGTAAGAATAAATGTAGATTAGTAGGGCAATGTGCATACACGACATGGGTGTTTTGTTGGCATATAATATGATTTTTCCTGTTTGATCAATTCAGATTAAACTTCATTTGCAAGTTGTGCTCGGTGGTGTCTTCTTTTACTGGTTCTTTTAGCGCTTTTAATCTTAACGTCATGACGAAGTGGCCAAGGATGCATCGTCATTGGTTGAGGTCGGGGGGGGGAGACAAAAGCATGTGGGTGCATCTGGAGGGTAAACAAACGCACAAAGCAGACAAGCTTGCTCGCCGGACCAACCAAGTAAACATTTTCAATCTAAATTTTTATTGCACTAGGAGGCAGTACTGTAAACAAGTTTTTTTTCATTGGCTCAGTATTTTCCTACTTTTGTGGAGTGTGGGTTTTGGGAATAAATGTTTTGTGATATCCTTCAAGTCACACTGCGAGACTTAGGTTCTCGCAAATATAAAGTCATTGACAGAATATACCCATGCAAATACTTTCACCAGAATTTGTGGCAGTGTCTATCTTGTGTCCTGGAGCAAACTTTTTCACCTTCCTCTACCCCCCCTTTCGTCCTCCTTTTTACCTAATCTATTTGAGCTTGTAGTGCTGTTTCTCTTTTGTGTGGGTCATGATGTGCTGCTCTTTTTTGACAAAATCTTGGTCCACAGCTCTCCTGGGGATAGATAAAGTATAACTAGGGTGTATACTTTCCGGTGTTTATTTATGACAAAAATCGACGGATGTTTATCGGTGGTTATTTATTTCACCAATACCGGTGCTTTTCGGTGAATTTTCTCGTGCAGACGCTAAAAACGGTGTTTATCGGAGGAAAAATTGCGAATGTAAACCACCACTGAAGACGAAAAGCAGTCCAAATTTTATTTACATATTTTACACAACCTCTTTCACACTTGATTATTGTAGTATATGCCGGCATATATTCCTAGGCTCGTGTCTGTCACTGACGCCCGCTCCTTCCTGTTGACGACGCGCAATTTGGAGAATGCCCGCTCAACATTTGCGCTGGACACGGGAAGTCCTAAAACGATCCACGAGGCTTGGGACAGTACTGGCCAGCTGTGACTGGCCTCTCGGGCCACTGATAGTGATCTTCTAGCTCGGCGGCCGAGGAGGACCGCTGACCTTGGAGAACAGTGGAACAAAGCTACTGTCCTCCCAGAGTCCAAGATCACGTACGTCACAAAAGAAAGACAGGCAAAGTGCATGATTCCTGGTAAGATAATGTGTTTGATGGAAGTTTCCGTAGGACCTTTTCTGTGAAAAAAAAACAACAAAACACATTGCTAGGAAAAAAATGGTTAGAAACTGGTGTTTCTTTTTTTGTTTTGAACGATTTTTATTTTCGTCATCGGTGAGTGTTTATTGGTGTTTTTTGGTTAAAACTGGGAAGTATGCAGCACTTTTTCGGTGGAAAAAAACCAGCGCTTGCTCGAAAATATGAAAAAACCGGTGTTTTTTGGTTTTAACCGATTTTGTATTTCCGACACCGGCGGATGTTTATCGGTATTTTTCGGTTAAAACCGGAAAGTATACAGCCTATGTATAACATCATGAGCAGCGGTTTAGCTATTTTGCATTTAGCCAAAGGCTGTATGTTGATAGCTGCTTGAAAACCGTGTGGTGTGACTATTTTTCCGATCACCGTAACCATCCTTGGAGAATAACAACCTTGCTTTTTTTCTGTCTCACAAAATTCTTTGGCTTTGAGGAATTCAACCCTGTGCACCTCTTTACCAAAGCGTAATACTTCGACTTTTTCGGGGACTAGCTGTTCTCATGGACGAAATATATTGCCCAACTACATGGGCTCAAGGTTTATTTCCCAAAATAAATGGTTTCTCCGGCATTGGTGCTCAAGAATACTCTAGCTATGTCAACTCAACATGTGCTCATTGTTTTCTTCTGCTCCCCTTTTCCCCAAATAACAGAAACAAACAAAATTGTGAAGTCGTTCTAGGGTCATAAGATATAAACAGTGGGTCACTAAAACATTGATAAATGATTGTTCTAAAGCCATACAATATTAGCCACTTGAAATGGGCTTTGTACTGCTGTAGGTGTGTGCTGGACATTTAGTTCAGTCTCCATCTGTGCTGTTCACCATCCTTGATATCCCCGCCCCACCCCACCCTATCCCACCCAAAAAGATAGTAATGTGGGAATACAGTTGACAGTGGCAGTGATGGAAGTACTGCGCCATTTGTGCCAAATTCCGCCATGAATGAATGTCTGCTATTTCTTATGCCAAAATGCTATTTTTGCTAAGAATTGCACCACGCCTACACTAAGACTGGCTTAAACGAATAAAAAAATAAGAATTTTATTATTGGTTGATCCTAATATTCAGAGAAGTAGGAGGAAATGGAAATGGTACAAATATGTATTTGACAGCGTCTCTATTCACCGTATAGTTCGTTTCATTTTAGGTCAAATTACAGTCAAAGGCTCAAACACATACAACCATGAACATACTGAAAGTGCAAGTCGCTTCACTAGATTGGTGAGCCGATGGAAGAAGTTCATAGAGGTGGATGGTGAATGCCATGATGTTGTACTTTGATGCTATTTGATTGGTCCCTTTGGCTTGTAGCGTTGGCTCCGCCTTGACTTAAGGTAAAACAAAGTATAGAGATTGCTCGTCAACCACTCTGGCTGGTTGATCGCCGACATTGTCTAAATTTCTGGACGATGTTGGGGGCTAAAAGTCGCTAGAAAACTTTGCAAAATGGTAGGATGGTGGCTACTCTGATGAGACAAAACCAGGGTCTTGAACTCCTGATGAGACACTTCATTTTTTTAATTTATTTATGTGTGTATACTGCCAGCATTTTTATATAAATGCTGAGGCAGAAAATGCATACAACAAAAATGACAAAAACAAAACATACCAATGCAATACAGGCAAACTAATTGACTAAGAAATGTTTGAGTAGCATGTCATTAAAAATGGTCAGTGATTCTGAATTGAAAATACTTTTAGGGAGATTATTCCATTCGTTTATTGTGTTTAAAAAGGACGATTTAAACAATGTGGTTCTACACAATGGTTCATGATTGTTAGTTTGCGTTTAATTCTTGTAGACCTAACTTCATTAACTGCCGAATAATCGTTTAGGTACCATCGCAAATTGCCATAAACAATATTATAAAGAAATTATTTTTTGTTGTGTCGCTAAATTACGCACTCCTGACAGGACAGTGAACATTAAACATTGTTTTTATTTGTCACGTAGGTTTACAAAAACACATTAAAGGGCAACTCCGATCAATTCCGAAAAATTTAGGCTTACATGTGATTCCATTTCACAAAGCACTACTAAACAGCTCTACGTCTTCGGATTCGCGAAATGTGGAATATTATTTGTGTAATCTTAATTTAAACATCAGCTGATTCCGAAACCGAAACTTTGGTTGCGTCAGGCAACATTGGCCTTGTGTCGTCGGAGTCATGGCCACGTCACATTGAACCACGTGGTCTTGTGACGTTCATGGGGGTGAGGTACAGGACACGGGCAGGTCGCTTCGCATGGCGTGGACGGTGATGGCCCGGGGGAGAGGGGGAAGGGGAGAAGACAAAAGAGGAGAGGGGGAGCAGAGAAACAGAACGATAAGTGCGCAGGGCAGCGCAAACTAGCGCATCCGTGTTACGGTGATCACATGGACGCCGTTGAGCCAACACCGGGAGGAGAAACTCATGACATCATCGTTCAATTTCACTCTGAGAAGTAAAAACAAACAAAACGTGAGAATGACGTAGACATGCCTCTGACGCAGTGGCTCAACGTTGGCCGCTCCAACTCCGTCGCAATGACTGCGCTGACGATTGCGCCTCACATCGCACGCTAGAGTTGGCAGATTTCGGCGACTTGGCTCATTTAAAAGTTTGCTGGCCAGTTTATTAAATATATAGAGGGAATTAGATCGTAATATTTGACATGCGGTCTTCCTATATGATAATGAAGAGGGCTGCATAGTTTTCTAAATATCAAAAATGAAGCGGAGTTGCCCTTTAACAAGCCTGCACACAAGTCAACTGCCGAGCCAGGCACACAAGCCCCCGAGACGCAAGTCTCGAGGGCTTGTGTGCCTGGCTCGGCAGTTTACAAAGTGAACAACAAAGAAACAAAAAAAAAAACAATTTACACTCTAACAGAACAGTATAACCCATAAAGTACCAATATAACTGGACCATAGGTAGATTAACAGTAATAACACCGAGATCTCAGAAATGCCGACATGTCATGTAAAAAACTAAAGGCAAAAAAGCAACAGGAATGTTTATTTCACTGTTCGAGGTTTCTAAGCGATTTTTTATGCTTTGTTTTGATGTTAAATCCAATATATTATCAAGGCAGGTTGTTAAAAACCTGTGGTATGTAATACATACATGTTCGTTCACCATCTCTGGTCCTGATACGGGGTATATCAGATCTTAGTGATGGCCTCATGGGACGCTGTTGAATGTAGGGCTTTTTAAAATCGGAGGTCCAGAAATGTCGGAGGACCACCATTTCTCTAAAATGCCCCATAAAGAACGGTAAATTGAGTTTTATACTGTCACTTGCCTATTGAAAGGAACATATAATTTGGATACTGAAGACATAAAGCTGTATGCGAACCGTAATGCCTTTTTTGGTACAGCCTCGAGCACATCAGAAGACAACTTGGTGTGGGGATCCCATATAACATCAGCATATTCTAGCATAGGTCTAATTAGAGATACATAAGCCAACAACTTTGTCTCTGTCATACAGTGACAAAGTTTCCATTTTAAAAACTACAGTTTCTGCAAAGCTTTCTGGGCAGCAAAGTTTACGTGAGCGTTCCAGGTCAGAAGTAATTGAAATTGTTTAACCAGATATTGAAATTGTTTAACTGACACAAGTGGTTTGGCATTGATGGAGAATGCAAAAGACAATGCTGAACATCTTAGCCTCATAGACATTTGAACACGCTTCTTGCAATTCAATACCATATTCCATTTTAAACACCATGAATGGATTAGTGATTCAGCTCTGACTGATCTGACCGTGCGTTTACACTAGAGAATAAAACACAATCGTCAGCAAAAAAGCGACTTTGCACAGGTGGATTTTCTATCTATCCTTGAGGTATGCCCGAGGTTACAGATGACTCGGGGGGGGGGGGAACACCATTGAGAGTCGCATACTGCCGTCGATTAGTAAGATGGGAGTCTAGCCAACGTACTACTTTCTTATTACTGCTGGCACAGCTCAACTTATGTAACAGTTTTTCATGAGATACGTGATCAAAAGCAGTCGCAAATTCTAAAATATCACATCCGTCTGACCGCCCGCCAATGACAGCCATGAATTCATGTACGGTGTGTACTAGTTGTGTCACAGTTGACATACATGTCAAAGCCCATGCTGTTCATTGTGAAAAAAAAAAAAATTCACTTTTTCTCGAAGAACACAATCAAATGCTTGGAAATGAAGTGCTTTAACACTTCACTAGCTGTAGAAAAGTGAAATAGGTTGGTAGTTTTCGACACTGTTGTTGTCGCCTGATTTAAAAATTGGTAACGCTCTTGCGGTTTTCTACTTGTTTGGCACATCACCTGTGCTAAGACTATGACAGTAAAGCAGGTGCAAAAATGTAGCAGACCATTCATCGTACCTAAAAAGAAAAACATTTGGAATATTGTCGGTGCCACAGCTCTTTTTAATGTCTAGATTAAGGAGGGCCGCAGAAACACCTTCCTCAGAAATAGTACTGTCTGGTATCGTTATGGGAGAAGCTTCATAACCCAGGATTGTCCCATTGTCTTCCGCGAATATAGACGACAAATAGTCATTAAAAGCATTAGGAAAAGGCTGCTTCTTATTTGTAGTGGTGTTGCAGTTTCAGGTCCACGAAAGTTGATTTCTTTTGTTTCAGAAACACCTGAACTTTTGGGGGTTGCTACGTAAATAGCCGTGCAAAGTAACGTTTAAAAAAATTGGATTTTGCATTTGTAACTGAAGCCTTGATATGCCTGCGCAGAATAGGTATGAAAGAAGTGTTGTTCGCATTACGAAATTTGTGAGCTCGGCGTAGTTTACGTTTTAGGTGAAGGATGTCACGGGTGATACACGGATTATATCTTTTTACTCTTTTCACTTGTATCGGAATGAACCTCTGGATGCAGTCAACAACTAATACTTTAAACTACGACCACAAGTCATGCGTGGTGCTGCTAGCGGCTTTAAACATGTCGTAAAATTCGGGAAAGCTCTCTTTCAAAGTATCGAGGATATCAACATTATTAGCACGATGGAAGTCGTGGAACCTCTTTAAGTCAACGGTATCCAGTTACTGACCAGCAGGCGAGAGAGTGCAAACGACAAGAGAGGGGTCAGAAACACCTTCAACAATTTCGCAGCTTGTACCTTGTCGCACGATTTTGGGTGAAACAAAGACAAGATCAAGAAGGCTTCGAGTTGCATTTGTAACGCATGTGAAGCTATTAACGACTTGAGTAGGTGCGACTGCTGACACTCTCGCAGAGGCTGCATATGATCCCAATCAATGTGTGGTAAATTAAAATCACTTGCTAGTACCAACGTGTGTGTAGCGCTTCGAAAGTGCGCAAAGCGGTTCATGTAGCGCCCATAAGTTGGGAACATCGCAGCGAGGTGCATGATAAAACGCACCCACTATAATTCACAGTGATGAAAAACAAAGCTTTGCCCAGATCATTTCAGCATCATTAGTGCAGCTCACATGAGAGCATGGTATGCCGTCTTTTACTGCAATTGCAACATCACTGCCTCTCGATGGTCGATCCTTACGAAAATTTTTATAGCCGATTCGCGACTCCAACTAACTATAGGTGGCGCCACTCATTTTCAAAAATGGCGGTTATAGTGAGGGTCGGAGATGCGTGCGCTGTGGAGCCTGTCTAGTGTGCTGGCCTCACTGAGTGACACAAAATATTTCTGGAAATACGAGGAAGCTAGGGTGTTATAAGCGCAGGTCACCTCTTTAACCTGAAAACGAGAACGGTGTTTAGCGTAATATTTACGCAGTGATGCACGTTTAAATTCTGGAGCGAAACCGAAACTAACCTCTATTTTGGATTTAATTTCTTGATATCGGTCTTAATTTTGAATTTTTTCATAGCTCAGGATGTGTCTCACGTCGCAATTATTTAGTTAGAGAAGTTGTTCGTGGAAACTTTATTTTGCGACATACATGTTCGATCCAGGCTGATATTTGTAGTTGTGGTTGTTGAAAAAATCAGTGCTGATATTTGTGCGTTCTCGTTGCCTTTTCTCGCTCAAATAATTGCCATACTCTCCCTGCAGTGTACCGTGGCACTTGCGCCGCTCGCATCAACCTTTTCCGCTTCTCACCAGCACGTGCATCAAGCTTCATTGCTTTGCACCGGAGTGCTAGGAGCAGCGGCTCATATGGGGTGCGATAAGCACGGAAATTATGCTCAGGATTATTGCAGGTTGACCTTGTATGTTAATTTCTAATTTACAAAAACTGTGCCCAGAAAAAGACTGGTCTATTTTTGAATAAATACGGTAGTCAAGGTACGGTGCAGCTGTCGATCAAAAGAGCAGCGAAATTTGACTTAACTCTGGTTCCGACGCCGCTGAAAAGCAGTGCTACTTTTAAAGCGCAAGTGTAGGTTTTTACAATATTTGTGGATGGTTGTTTTTGCAGTTCTTGATATGAGTTGAGTTTGGTAGGTTCATAAAAATTGGTGGGACATTATTTTAATGCGAATAGCATTCTTTGGATACTTCACGCACTTTTCGTCTATCTATGTATCTATCTGGCTATCTAACCTCTTACGCCGCGGGTCGATAAATAAATAAAAAAGACCGGCGCCGACTGGGATTCGAACCGTTGACCCTTTGATCAGCAGGCAGACGCGCTAACCACAGAGCTATGAAGGCAGTCATTCAATGCACTCTAAACACTTGTTTATATCTTTACCATAGGACGCGCTTTACAGCGCTGTCACAGCTACCGGTGCGCGCGCGTTCCATGCACAAGGGCTCATTCCGCTCTCGTGAGGCTGAGCACGGCCGCTACATCACCCTCTCGCGAGCGCGGGAGAGGGTGAGCGTCCTATGGTAAAGATATAAACAACCGTTTAGAGTACCGTTGGTTGAGACTAGCTGAGACGCCAGAAAGTCTGGTCGGTACCATTTTGAGTGTTTGTGCGTATGGCGCGTGCTTTGCTCGCCTTCCTAAGTGACACAAACGCACGTGCTGGGCTGCGGAGATCGTGCGCAGGGCTGTGAAAGTGTCAACAAATTTAGAATCGCCTCAAGAGTGGGCTGGCGTATCTAGAGTGCGCCGGCCACCTGACGAACGCGCATAACTCCGCACCGTTTGATGCTATTCGCATTAACGTAGATAATCATTCCCAAAGGATGGGTTCTGCTGATTTTTTTTTCCTAAATGTGTTAGTGCTGTTTTTGCTGGCATTTTACAGAAATATCTACAGGCTAAATAAACTACCGAGTATAAAGGGGTAGGGGAGAGAGGCTTTATCCTAATTTAAGTGTTGTGCTAGGATTAATTTTTTAACAATTTTTTTAATACCCATTGTAAATGGAACTTACTCTGACCCGAGCCTTATTTCTATGAAGGCTCTGCGTTTCTTTTGCACCCTATCCATTCTTATTACAATAACATGCTCCAGCATCAAAGAGGAACCCTCAGTCATTACCATGGAAGAACTCGTTTAGCGATGTAATCACTTTTCCATTTTCAAGTGATGTGCTTAGAGATGTCAGCATTTGCTCCAAAAGCGTCGGCTCCAAACCAATATTACGCCTGCTACAGAATGTGCTACGAAAGGTGTGCACTGGGAACCACTTCTCGTCATCACAATCCAGTTGTAGTGTCATTTGTTCAGACAGCAGTTATGAAGAGTGTTGCATCAAACGCCAGCCAAAGGTATCCTGCAAGAAGTACACACTGCGCAGAATAAGTATTAATGTCCTGCTCGACACCGCCAAGGGGCCTATTTAAGCAGGTACGATATGAAAAAGCCCTAGCAAGCTCCCGGCTCTGTACACTTCCAGTTGACGGAAGAGGCTATCGTCAAGGCGGCTGAATTCTGTCCTTACTCCGCACTTGTCCGGCAAATGGTGGCTGTGGGTCAACACTGATTTTGGCACTGCTTTTGCATCAAACTTGCCTGCTCAATGAAATAAAATACCTTATCATTTTGTATCGTGAAACGCCCGAAAACTGGTCGCTCAGCTTGCCGACTCTGGTTTCAGCCGCGCTTGATTTTGCCTTTTTGTGGTGGAATGCCTCTACAATGGGTGCTGCAATTAGTCTCGGCAACAGCTGGTCAAGCGAGGTGTGACAAAAAAAAATGGTTGAGCCCCCAGAACCTCGATATTGGTATAGATTTCTTCCGATACACTGCAGGCCTCCTATGCCATGTGCTCGCCTGGGCTTTTTCATATTGTCCGTGACTGCATTTAGCCTTTAATTGGTTCGCATAATTTCTGACTGGCAAAAATAAACATAATTTTGTTAACTGGCATCATCGAAAGCCACTAAATGGATAAATTTGAGAAAGAAATGGAGCGTGTAGGAAGCATGGTGGTGCGCAAAAGTTTCTTGTTGGGATACAAGGCACAAGGCAGGAGGAGCAACAATGAAGGGAAAAACTGCGTCATGTGCAAGTTAGATACATTTTTAGGAGCTGGAAAAACTAAGCATGCTCTCCAAACATTCATAAAATTGTCTCGTTCAGTGGTTTCTGATGATCCCCAGCAGGTTTTCAGTTGAGCTACACTAATATCCTGTTAAATAGCGAATCAATGAAAACAAGCAGTTAGCTAACTTCCAGTGTGCCATTAAAAAAAAAAAAGTTGAAAAAATGTTAGTTTTAGATTTTGTGACCCTTGTGATCCCAGACGACTGTCCTTCCCAGTCCTCAATGTTTGCTTATTTGCCGCTGTAATGAACCGTTGTTGCCGAGGTCACCATTGGTCAGGGCCCTGCAATTACTAGAAGTGGGCTAGCTTTCGCTGCTTTTGACCAAAATTGGAAATCGTGGCAAAAATAGGGGCGGGCTGTCTTTTGGGGTGGGGCATCCCTCTATATATTACGGTATGTTTTTATTTTTACTAATTTAAGATTTTCTTATAGAAAACTAATCAAGGGCTATACACCTGCCTCAATTTACCTCTGTGAGGGCCTTGACAGTGACTAATATGGTACCAATCTTGTTTTTGTACGATAAAAATTTACAGGGAAAATTTTGGCCAGCCGGCATTTTGTTAAACTTGGTTATATTCAAATGCCTACCGGCCTTCTAAAGCGAGAGATTTTTGGAGGAAGGGGGAGGTTGCACAGGTGCCGGTTTTGTGTGTGATAAGATCTTGTAACCCTAGTTGTACTTCTATACCCCTTTTCACATAAAGAACCGTAGTAAAGAAGTGACTCCTCGTGGAATATTACTAATTTCCCCCTTTATGGGGAGAATTAAAATTTATGTAAGGGAATTCTAGATTAGATATATGTTACCTTATCAAGACGTACATGTTCCAAACACCAAAAGCATTGCTTTTTCCTCCGACAACCAAATTTCGTAACAGCTACTTTGCGCTGCGTATGAACAATGCGGAAAACTTTCTTTTTCTTGAAATGAAAATGGGTATAGTTTATTTTGACATTTGAAATGGTTTGCATAGGGTTAAGGCATAATTTTTGGCTGCACTTGGTCTGTAGGCAGATTGTCCTGGAATGGGTTTTGTAGCCAGATAGGACTATGCTGCATTGAAGAGTTGTGCCACTTGCAGCATACTGCCACCTCTTACAGAGGGACCCACCAGGCTGGGAAGGTGGTTAAAGCGAGAGTGATCTGATGTGCACAAAAAGGGGTGCCTGTGTAAGGGCTTGCTCGTAAAAGAAAGCTCAAAAGTAGTTTATGGCTAGGAAGCCACGGGAGCAAGGGAAGGAACTAAAGGATGATGAATGAAGCTGTCCTCGGGAGTTGCCAGAGGTAACTCCCGGAGGTATGCAGCCTGGAAACTGGTGCACTTTGTTGTTACCATGCCAGAGTTGCAAGGACCTCTCTGGTTGCGTCACCACAGTCTTGACCCTTTGTGTTCCAGCCCCTGTCCCTGCCAGCAAAAAGCCCAGGCAAAGAGGCTTCCTGAACACCCTCCTGTGCTGCTTTGGTAGCAACAACCAAGGTGCTAGCAACCCGGTGATCACCGAAGAAAATGGGCAATATTCCCCCAAGGTGAGCAGTGGAGTCTGCGCTGTTGGAAGGGGGGTTCGGAGTGCACACTTCGGCTCTTTATCTACCTTGGGCCAACCGTTGGCGGTGGAGCTTTGTGCTAGACCAGCTCTAGATTGTGGCCGTTGGGATGATTGGGAAGGCTTTGATCGACACTTTGTACGACATATCTCTCTTGCTTTCCTTCTTCTAGCTTTTCCGTAGCAGCTCGGTCCAAACTGTTAACATTTTCGAGCTAGAAATGTACTGCAACTTTGACATGTGTGAAGAGCACAATGTGCACTATGCAAAAAAGTCACTATTCTTGTTTTTGCTTTGTAAGCTGTTGAAAATGTTACCACTCAGTTGTCCTAAAGAATCATCCTGGGACTAAAAGAGTTGAAAGTCTGTTGCACATCCTCCAGACCTCGGGGAAGGTGGAGCGGTTCTCTCAGCTCTCTTATGTCGTCCAGTGGTGCCAGTGGCATACATGCAGTTTTAAATATAGGCCCTGAGCACATGTCCAGGAAGTGCCATAGGCGAGCGATAGTCAGCGCCGGCGCATCGTCTGCTTCTCCTGCTCCCTTTCTCGTTGCTAACTTCTAAACACGGCGCTGGCTTGTTTGACCGCTTACGTCCCCATCCCCACATCTATTGAAAACGTAGTGACTGTGGTTTGTCTGAGGTAGAACCGAGCTGTTCCTTTGGTATTGTGGACACAATGTTCCGGGCATATCCTCGATAATCAATCAAATGCACTCTGATGCAGCAGGCACTCGTGCAACATAATCCCATGTTAACTTCTGTCTCGGGGTGCTGGTCACTGTAATTAACATTGACTAGATCGTGTCTGCCGTTACTAATTTTTACATCTATATGTATACAGAATGTTTTAATTGGCGGCAACTCGAGAAATGTGTTTGATGTGAGATTAATTTTATTTGCATTATTGTTTGATTGTTGATCACATTAACACTGTTGAAACAGTAGTCAAGCACAATTCAATGGTTTCGTATTTCTACGGATTTGTCAATACCTCGCTTTTCTTAATATCTTGTGGAAATAAATTTTGCCATCTAAAAGAAACTGGTTAATAATTTCTACCTGTGAATGATATCTTCGCATGACCAAACTTTTTGGGGTTTTCAATGCGAAGTGCTGAAGTCACGGCGATATATGGCTAGTTTAAGATTTATAAAAGCTGATATGTTTCAACAGAAGTACAAGCTTCTTAAAATTTATTGACTGCCAAGTTGGTGCATCGCAACGTGACCAGAAAATGAAAGGCAATGTTACGAGAAAATAAAGATTATGCGAAACCTTTTGCCTTAACGAAACATAAGATCGCAGTCCAGGAGGTTGCCACGTGTTTAAAAAGTGCATTGTTAATGATTCAAAGTATACATATTTTTTTAACTGAAGTCTTATTTAGATGTTTGGCAGTACTTGAACTAGGTATTTTACGCACCACTTTGATTAATATGCATACTATTGTGTCACAATGTTTCGGCTTCAAATTAGAGTAAGCAAAGCACTTCAAATTGTTTAACGAATTGGCAGTCAGCATCGGTCAAATAATAAATAGCAACTCGGCAAATCTGGGAATAACCCTCTGGAGCTCTTCACCAGATAACAATGCCACAAAGACAGCGGAGCCAGAGTGCTCTCTTGGTATCCCAAATAAAGGCCAAAAATGTAATCACTTTACTCACCACTTCCGCATGCCCAAACGTTCTAGGGAGTGGCTGCTGTTCTCTCATTCAAACACAGCCACAAAGGCGGTTTTGACTGAGCGCTACAACACAATAAATCAATCCCCTAAACGCAGGATCATTTCAGTGATTGGCAGCGCTCAGGAAATAAATGGGTGCAAATTGCAGCATTTTACCTCCAAACATCATAGTTACCACATGCCCCAATTATGTAGGGAAAGCAAGGACGTCGCGCTTGTTGCATTAGCTGTTTTAAACGTAAACCTTTCGGTGGACATCCACCTGGTTAGGAATGACAATGAATGAAAGGAAACTCTAACCAAAAATTGATACGGAGCCCGACGTTTCAAGGCCAGTTTGGCCCCTTGATCACGGGTGACTGTTCTTGTCCTTGTCGTCGTCTTGCAAATTGCACCCAAATTGCACATCGGGCAATTTGCAAGACGACGACAAGGACAAGAACAGTCACCCGTGATCAAGGGGCCAAACTGGCCTTGAAACGTCGGGCTCCGTATCAATTTTTGGTTAGAGTTTCCTTTCATTCATTAGCTGTTTTACACGCTAGGATGAGGCACGATATTGTCACGAATGACAATTGATGAGGCGACAAAAACTTAAACATACTAAACTTAAACAAACATGGGGCAAACTTGTGCCCAAAATAAAAAGGGAACGGAAGATAACAATAGAGCGTTGCGGGCGTCGATGGCGGCGTAACAACAGGATCGAACGTTGGTGCGAGACTGATTGCGGATCGCCACGCGGAGCCTTTTATGTACACGCTTTGGCTTCTGGAAAAATCGGCCTAGAAGGTTCGGCGCGTAGAACATTCGTAACTCGATCAGACAAGAAAGTTCTCGAATTGGCGAGAACGCCAAGTAGAAGAATAAATAAAAGAACATTCCACTGCCTGGAATCGAACCCAGACCATCCGCGCGACAGCCAAGCACGGTAACCATTCGGCCACGTATGCGCTCGCTCAGCGACGCGCTTGGCAATATAGTTTTAATCGCAGATTGTGAAATAAAGAAAAAGGTGTTTGCTTGTTCGTGCTGTTGCAGACTATGAAAGGCATCTTCAACGGCGCAGATGACGAAACAGACTTCCCATCATTGCGGAAGTTACGCATCAGATGGCACGGCTTATCAGGGCAATCTCCATTGCATGGTCTCTATTCCACAGTGATGAATGCTCCATTTGCGCCAGTCTGAGCCATGAACTGTCGCATGTCGCGCTAAAATAGCATTTTTGTGAAGTGCCACTGTTGCACCAAGATGAGCTTGAGTGAAGCAAAAACAGGAAAAGAGGTCCTTATATGGGAGTGTGCGGGGTACCGCGCTTGCTGCAATTGTAACCTAAAATTAGGATGCTTCTCGTCGATGTAGTCTGAAAGTAAGCAGACCGGTCAAATCAAGCTAGTGGTATGTGCAGGTGTTGAGGACGGAAAGACTTGCGCCACACTGCTTTCATCAAGGGTAAACTGCTTTGTACTGGCGTGCTAGAGCAGTCGCTGATGTGGGAAAGCATTTGCATTATCTCGATGGGCTAGAAAATTATGCTTAATAGTAATATAGCAGGTTGGCTGACAGTTAAAACGTTTAAGCCGAGAAAAAAATGTAGGCCTATATTTTAATAAACAAGATAGTCAACTTAGTTGAACAGGTCACTGAAGTCTGACTCATCTGGGCAGTGCTAATGCTGCTGAGTAATGTGCAATCTTGGTTGAAAAGAATGTATCTAAGTTTTCACACTTATTATTAATGCGAATAGCATTCTTTGGATACTTCACGCACTTTTCGTCTATGTATCTATCTATCTATCTATCTATCTGGCTATCTAACCTCTTACGCCGCGGGTCGATAAATAAATAAAAAAGACCGGCGCCGGCTGGGATTCGAACCGTTGACCCTTTGATCAGCAGGCAGACGCGCTAACCACAGAGCTATGAAGGCAGTCATTCAACGCACTCTAAACGGTTGTTTATATCTTTACCATAGGACGCGCTTTACAGCGCTGTCACAGCTACCGGTGCGCGCGCGTTCCACGCACGAGGGCTCATTCCGCTCTCGTGAGGCTGAGCACGGCTGCTAGCTCACCCTCTCCCGCGCTCGGGAGAGGGTGATGTAGCGGCCGTGCTCAGCCTCACGAGAGCGGAATGAGCCCTCGTGCATGGAACGCGCGCGCATCGGTAGCTGTGACAGCGCTGTAAAGCGCGTCCTATGGTAAAGATATAAACAACCGTTTAGAGTACCGTTGGTTGAGACTAGCTGAGACGCCAGAAAGTCTGGTCGGTACCATTTTGAGTGTTTGTGCGTATGGCGCGTGCTTTGCTCGCCTTCCTAAGTGACACAAACGCACGTGCTGGGCTGCGGAGATCGTGCGCACGGCTGTGAAAGTGTCAACAAATTTAGAATCGCCTCAAGAGTGGGCTGGCGTATCTAGAGTGTGCCGGCCACCTGACGAACGCGCATAACTCCGCACCGTTTGATGCTATTCGCATTAACGTAGATAATCATTCCCAAAGGATGGGTTCTGCTGATTTTTATGGTTGTTCTTGCAGTTTACAAACTAGACAAATGTATTTTCACTTATCCACAGTTTAGGGAATATGCTGGTTTTGCTGTAATTTTACAGGACGGGTATTGGAGGGAGGAAGCTTCATCTGAACTCAAGTGCTTCATTGGTCCACATGAAAGAGATGTCTGAGGAGTGTACATTTCAACAATTTTTTTCTTGATGCCTATTGTAAACAATTTTGATTTAAGCCTTCCCTCACCAAAGCTGCTGCTTGTTACTACTTTCAAGCATTCATATTTAAAAAAGAGTTTGTATGTACAAAATGAACAATACATCATCATCAAAGATGGGCTTTATTTTATGATCTTTATTATGTAATTTTAAGTAACATGCTAACGCATACGTTGGCGCCTGCAACAAAAGCATCAGTGGATGTTCCAAACCATTATTTTGCCTGCTACAAGACCTGCTAGAAAAGGACAAATGCCACTTCCATTACCAATTCCAGCAGTTCATGCTTCAGTTTGTTCTGAAGGCCATATTTCGTCCTCAAGTTTCCACTTGGTTGATGCAATAACTGATTTGAGCCTGTTGTGAGGGCCATTGGCAGCTTGCTTCTACAGGTTTTCCCACTGATTTTAATCCAAATGACGGTCAATTTAATCCAAGTGCCTTCCAATTTAATTCATGCGCCACCCAATTTAATCCAAGTGCTGCCCAATTTACTCCTGGCATCGGTTAATTTAACCCACAACATGCTTTAAACTACCTATTTTTCACGGGCTCATTATTTCACGTTTTAGGTCAAACCTGAAATTTTTGAATAATTAGGGGGCTCTAATTTTCGCAATGCAGTGGGATCTCAATATTGATTCCAGCGTGTTTACATTTTACCAGTATTGTTTGTGGGACATATTTTTCGCAAATTGTAGGCGATTTCCTAAATTCGCGAAAATGAGGTCCTAGCGAAAATGAGGTCATTTACAGTATTTACAGTATACACGCACATATTTGTCTTCAGTGGTTGTGTTTTGCTGAAACTTTTGATAGCTTAGACTAATTGTTTATAGAATTAGATTTTGTTGGGGACAACTGGTATTTTCATCACTATTTTGATTACTTTGAGTTACTAGTCGCATGATTGACGAAGCTTATGTGACATGTTGATTACTCTTGTTGTAACTTCGAGTTATTAGTGGTACACTCGACTTTAATTTATCTTAATTGATGTTTGCTTACTCCTTATTACTTCTACTTATTGATACAATTCAGATGATATAAGTGCAATTGCAGTTTGTGATTACTCTGCACTATATTGACTACTATGACTTTATTTAAAGATTAGTGGATGTATGGCTTGCACTTCTAATTAATAACACAATTTACATGATAAAAATTCAACAAAATTTTTTGACTACTCTTGATTACTTCTAAAAATCATTGTAAAAAAATAACTTGGTAGAAGCTGCTCATTTGACTATCTGATTACTTTTTGGTTATACCATAGAATACCCTGTATCCACCCATTGTGCACTAAGCACCCACCCCAAAATTTGAAACATCTGAAAAGCAGTACATATATATGTAAAATTGATGACCTCACATGACCTCACATCTTAAAATTTTGGGTGGGTGCTTGCTCGATATTTTACGGTATAGGTATTATTGACAGAAATACCTTTATAGAAGCAAAATTTTAATTTTTTTGGTCAATTACTCTGAAATATTATTGACAAACGCGACTACATAAAAGTTCAGCTAAGATTTGGATTACTCCTTTGATTAATATGTGTTACTATTCACCCAATTGACTTTAAATTAACTCAATTAACTTAGTGGTTACTTTTAAATCTTTCCCCAATATATTAGTCACACAACTGAGTTTATATGAGCATTATTGACATCTTGATTACTTTGAGTGACTAGTGACCTATTTGACTTTATATTGGTCTAATTGACATAATCCTTACTCTCATTATTATTTTGAGCTTTTATACTACCAAGTGATTTATGCTCAGCTCAGTTACCATTATGATCACTCTTTTGATTACTTTGACTTACAATTGACCCAATGGAGTTTGATTCGGCCTAATTTGCATCATGATTACTCTTGACATTACTTTGATTAAGTTATAGTCTGATTTATTATGAGCACGAGTCACGTTAAAATATGATTGCTCTTTTGATGACAGAGTTACTTGGACCCAATGGACTTTAATTTGCTTAATTGGCATCTTGATGACTTGATCACTTTGAGCTAATATTCAAACAGTTGAATTGCTATGAACTTCATTGATGTTATGATTAGTAGTTAAATTACTTAGAGTTACTAATAACTTAATAAACTTTATATCAACCTAATTGACACATTGCCGACTCTCTAGATTGCTTTGAGTTATTTTTACCAACAATTGATCTATTATGAGCTCAATCCACATTAAAATTACTTTTTTTGACAAACTTCGATTTACTCTTGCATACCTGCCAACTCTCACAAATTGTCTGGGAGCCTCCCGAATTTCGATCAGATCTCCCGATTGTACGGAAGGGACCTCAAATTTCCCAAAAAATGGCTGTCGCAGTTTTTTTTTGACACCCTATTATTATAATTATCACGAGCGTATCTGTGCGAGTTACTTGAGAGTAGGTTTAGGTTACTGCGATGGGTTACCACGTGAGGACTCAGTAAGAGCAGCAGCCTAAAACGAGCGTAGATTTTAAAACGCCAAGGTACGAAACCTACTCTGGAATAAGTTTGAGCGCATTTTGGAACACGGCTTATATGATCGTGGGTGCGCTAGGCTTCAGTTCGCTTCTCAGGTCGTCGAGTGAAGTGCGGAATGCCAAACTACTCTTTATGTTTTCCCAAGTTTAGTTGGAACGATCACTGGCGCTTTCAAAAACCAAGATGTACCTAGTACTTGCAAGCATTTCTGAGATCATACACGACTGAGTTTCCATGCTTTGTCACTTCATGGAAAGATAACAAGTATGAATTCTGTACCACGTGCGCCTGTGATGTGAGGTCTTGTGGTGCATTGATGTTAGCAGGCTGATAGTCGCTCCAAAGCGCAATGGGAACGGATTGACGCTCCATTCCAGAAACTTTCCTTCGCTGCCGTTTTCTGCTTGTGTTTATGCCGCCTTCTTTTAGGCTTATCCTTGCTTCGGTACTTCCAGACGCAAAATTCCCACTTTTTGATGTTTATCACAAATTAAATCAGAATCAGAAGTTCTGGTTTGCAAAGCAGTACATAGGCTTCACTGCACACCACCCGAGCCACTTCGAGCCAGTCGGACACCTTTTTGACTCATTTCTCGTCATAATTTTGTTTTGATTTTTGGTATCTTAAAAGTAGGAGGTCTGAAGATAATTATTAGTAAACAGAAAAAAAAAAAATGGAAATTTCCAAAATAAGGACAGAACGAGCGGGTTGGTATGGATAATTAAACTTGCGGAAGAAAAACGAGAAGGGACGGACAAACACAAACTTCCAAAGTTTGTGTTTGTCCAAACCAAACACAACTTCCATGGAAGTTTGTGTTTGTCCGTCCCTTCTCGTTTTTCTTCCGCAAGTTTAATTTCCAAAATAAATTTGTTTTTTCAATCTGCATCTTCCCTTAACAGTCAAAAGAAAGCCTCATTTGTAAGTTGACCGAGATAAAGTAGCACTGTTAGAATTTGAATTGTATCATCTGGTCACTTGTTTGAAATACAACTTACTCGAAGAGCATAAAGCATAAGCAACGGAAACTTGAGTCTGTCTGCACAGCATTAAATCCTGGCTGATTCGTCTACAAATGAGGCAATGTCTTCAGCTATCTCGTGGCTGTAATGACATCAGCCTGGGCGATCTGTCATTGCTCTGACCAATCTGTTTGATCCTTCGAGGCCTGCCGGGAGCTTTGCCCAGCCACAATCCCCCCAAGACTGCTGGAGTGATAAGTAACAGCATTGGAGTTGTCTTTTTTGTTTTGTTTAAACAAATGCCTATTAGAAACATTTGTACAAAATGTCAAAAATGCCTCTGATAAAAAAAGCTTACGTAATGCAAGCTAAAAAAAAAAAAAAACTGGAAATGCAGAATTTGGGTTTTGCATTTTTTTTTCAGGCTTGACATACTTTTTTGGTTTTTATCTGGAAAGTAAATTTTTTAAGTGAATATTTTTATTTATAGAAGATTTTCGGTTTTTTTTTTTGGGGGGGGGGGTAATGCATGCAGTATCTTCCTTTAATCCATAATCGTATATGGTGTTTGTTTGGCTTTTCTTTTTTTTCTGTCAGCACTGGGCAAATATTTACATTAGTTTGTGTTTAGCAGTGTCGTCATGGGCAGTGTACAGCTTTCATATGAAAGGTGACAATATGGATGTAATGGGGCCTTAGATTTAAAGACGCATTTGTAAAATGGCATTAATTTTTGTGGCAGTGGGTGCATGATTAAAAATGACGATACATGTGCAGAGGAGGCAGATATCTGGATGTGCTCTACCCAGGGTGAACATAACAAGGAACCTTGAATTTCACTGGTAATCAAAATCGTAATCAATTTATGTGATTGTTATAAATTCGCTTATGTAGTTTCCGAGGTTATCTATGTTAAATATGCATCCGTTTTTTACTGTCTGTAACAGTGAGGTTCGGGAACGACATCTCCCCACTTCTCACGACCGCTCAATGCGTGTTGAATTTGAAACTGACAAGCTGCCGATACGAGTTAGTACAGTAGCTAGAGCTGTCCAGTCAGTCAAATGCCAGTGCCAACTGGTAGCACATTTCAAAGCACTGCATACTTAATGTAGTCACAAAACTCTGGTTGAAGTGGGTGACTCTCATCCTTGAGAAGTTGTGGGACATTTTGGACAATGAAAACCATCCAAACCCCCATCTCCGAATGACTGGGAACTTGGGCACACAAAGCCCGATTACAAAAGAGAAGAAAGATCCCCAAAAGACTGTTGTTGAACCCTTCCCAACATAAAGTAGGACAATGCCAAAGAACTCCAAAAGAAAGTGCATCACAAGGCCACATGCTGACGACCATAGTACTGACGAATTGGGCATTGTTTATTGGTTTTTATCAGTTTACTGGGAATGGCAGTCGCACCTTTGATGAACAGCCTGCATGTGTAATTACAGCCTGTGTCGACCAATCGTAGGGAATTGCCCGAGGGAATAAGGAGGCGGTGCACGTTGCCCAACGTTGCCAGTGCCCCGTCATGTGCTGGGGTTGTTTCGTAAATTGTAATGATTACTTTGTATTGGTTTTGCAAAAAAGTATATGCATTTGTTCATAAGAAGGTCCGTCTAGTTTTAATCTTGGACAAGTTCAAAATCAACAATGTGACGTGTTGGGCTAGTTGGTTTGAGGTGAACATCTTGGGAAGAAACAGCGGCAAAGAAACTTGGATAAGAGGAAAGGTACAAACACGACAGGACGGCGCTGAGCTGACAACTGTTGTTTATTACACAAAAGGGGGAAGGAAGAAAACAAGCATCTTAATCAGTAAAAATAAACACACACACACGCGCCAACCAAGAAGCATATGTCACGATAGGCCAAATCAGTGGCTACGTAATGCCCGTCATAGTCGATCGCAGGTACCCGTATTCTTTTTCAAGATCAACTTGTTAATGACAACAGAGTTAAGTTTCACAGTCTTTTGCCTTCCCAAATTATTGCATTTGCTCAAATATAGGTAGATTGATTGGGGTTGAGGACAGAGCGGTTAGCCTAGATGTTCGTCCTAGCCGGGTACTATGTATTGCCTGGCTAGGACAAACATTCAGGCTAACCTTTGTCTTTATCGTGAACACCAAATAATCTACTTATTTTTCATGTAAATGCCATTTCAGTTTTATTATTCTGCATTCATAGAGTTCTTTCTAAAGGGGATTATACAGTGTGTTTGATTTTAATTTGAGCAGATTTAAAAAAAAGGGGGCTGAGCGTTAGACGAGTGTTGTTTTCACCATGTATTTAGTATGCTCGGCAGACATTAGATGAGGGGACAATCGTCATGGTAAGTAGGCTAATTATCTGAAATCCGTGAATTAACTTTTTAAGTATTGGTTTTAGGAGTCATGTTTGCAATTGTAATAATGACGGAAATTACTATTAGCAGCCAGGCCAATTAAAAGAATTTGCAAAAATATAATGGTTTTTCAGATAAATAAATTTTTACGTTTTTTAACCCAATTTAAAAATTGCGCACAAAAGGTGTGCCACAAGCCCTGCCCACAATGACGCTTAGAAGAGCGGTAGTCTTTATCTCAGCAGCGTGTCCTTGTTGGGTACATAGATGACACAAGTAACGACGTGACTGAAACGACGCTGCTCTTCTAACCGTCATTGTAAGCTGGGCTTTTTGCGCGCAATTTTTAAATCTGGCTAGAACGTGGGAAAATAAATGAATATTTCAAAAACCACTATATTTTTGCAAATTCTTTCAGTTGGTTTGGCCTCTAATTGCAATTACCATCAGTACTGCCATTGCAACATAACCCCCTTAAACCAATACTTAAAAAGTTAATTAACCGATCTTAGTTAATTAGTCGCCTTACAGTAATGATTCCCCTTGTCTAACGTCTACCGAGCCTGATAAATACATGGTATGTATTTTGTCTTTCACCCCTCTCTTCTAAAAAAAAAATTCAGTTTGAATTAAAGGGATATTTTAACGAAATTTCGGCGCATATTTTTTTGTTCTATGTGTGTTCAAAAGAGCAGTATTACATCAGACACACCAATCTCGTGTTGAAAAAGACCGGAAAAGGAATTTTAAAACAAATTAAACGATTAGCAAAGAGCACCTGGTGAATGTCGCTAATGCATCGTTTGTAATGCCCATCTAGGAACCTTGAGAGGTAGTGACGGTAACCGTCTTGCCTCCGGCCACGACGAGAGAAGAGGGGAAGGAGGAACTCCCCTCTTCCCGAGAATCCCTTTGTGTGTCCCAGAAGTCGCTATTTTCCGTCTACAAGATTGTAGAAGATTAATCCGTCACTCAAAATTCGTATAAAAGCAGCTGCTTCGGTGGCTGGAACGACTAGGCCATCCTCTCGACGTCTGCCTCGCCGTAGCATTGCTCGTCCCGAGACGAACTACGTCACGATTGCGTTGGATGTCACGTGGTTTCCGCTGGCTGCTGTCCAAGCGCTTGCCAGAGTGGGCCGTTTAGAACGAAAAATGCAGCCCCCAGGCTCAAAATACAAACGTGCGATTGTCATTTACGGATATTGTGGATCATATTCAACCTATTTTTGAACACGACGGAAATATTTCAAATTTTGTTGAAGTATCCCTTTAAGATCAAACACCCTGTATATGCATACATTTGTAAATGTTGCAAACAAGTTCTTCTATTTGTTAAAAGAAGTTTAGAAATGAACCCTTTTGTTCATGAGGACAATATATTTTCGAAGCTTGGCTTCTTATCAGACTGTTGATTAACATTGTTCAGCTTTTCTGAAGGATGATGGCCATTGTGATTGAATTTAGATGCCAATCAATAGACTGTTTCATCCTCCGTCGCATGGGCGCTGCCATCTTGGAATCATGTGACGCGGCAGCCATTAGGTTGCTCTCCCCTCCGCGGCTTTGCGGATGGGCTGTATATTCATATTTTTCGTCGCGTTTCACCGTGCTTTTTTGCCTTACTTCTGGAACTGTAGTCCGATACGTCTACTCGACGACTAAGACATCACAAAGGCTCAAAGGTTTGAGGTTTGTTTACTAATAGCGGCGGAGCAAATAAGAAGCCCGTATATTTATATCGCCCATTTAGGATCGGAAGGTGTCAAGAATAGTCAGTGCAAGAACACTATTTCCATCTCCTGAAAGCGTCGTCCTTTGTATTCATAATATATCGAAAACAGTTTCTTTTGATTATGTGAGGAAACTTGCGGAGGAGATAGACAACGAGCGTTTAAGGTGGGACATGGCCTGGGAGGGTCAACTTTTGAACCGTTCCCTTAAATTGATTCAAACCTTCAGGGTGAATTGAACACCATTAGGATTGATGGCATCTAAAGTTTCAGTCTTGTAGGCCAATTCTACAACACACAATGCTTAAAAAGCTCCACAAAAAAGTGGCTCCAGTAGGAAATGTATTTAAAAAATATAATAATTGCAATCCACAAAACGTTTGTTTTAATGTGAAGTAGGATACCCATAAGTAGGATACCCATAGTGGAAGTTAAGGTAAAAATTAATTGTAGAAAATGCAATTCTAGAGAAAAACAATAACACCCAAAAAGTGCAAAAGATTTTAACAAATTTTTGTGTTTTAAAATATTCAGTTTTTGTCATGAAGAAGTTAGCTTTTTCAGAATATGAGTACCTTAACTTGTTCCTCAGGAAATTTCAGTCCAGGACACCACTGAATAAAATCTTTACACTTTCAAAATGTCAAATAATACATTTTTCATACCACATTTCCTGCCAAAAAGCGGAACTGAGAAAAATGCATTTGAAGTTTCAACTTAGGTTTCTTTCTTTTCTATAAGCCCGAGGTCGTCAAAATTCACCTGGGGCCTTGTTAGCACCTTCCTCTTTGAGACTTTGTTGTTCCCCTGGCAATAGCTACCAGTTTGTGTCATTTATAGGCAAGCTAACTTTTGTAGCAGGCATTCTTTGACAGATAAACTGGCAAGAACTAACAGGCAAATCATACTAAGGAAGAGCAGCAAAGCAGGAATATGATCTGAAGTGGAAGATACTGTGAAAGGGTGTTACTGAAGATGACACAATATCACGTCACCAGGCAGGACCAATCGTAAACCCTGCTTCGGGTCTCAACCAATAATATTGCTCATACCGAATTTTCAGGATTCTTTCTGTTTGGGTGTAAAGGGTTCTCCTGGCCATTGATACCTTTAAACTTTGAAAGCTTCTACGGGCTAAATATAGAGTAAATGGCGCTTCCAATGAGGGTGAGATGGTCTGGCTATGTTAAACGAGTATGAAGCAGCACTAAATGAAAAACACAAAACTTGCTCCCTGCTGACTCGGAGGGCTGCCGACATGTCGAAAATAATTTATTGTGAGATAAATCCTGCATGTTTATAAATGAAATTTTCTGAAACTGTTCCTTAAAAGTTAATAAACATAAACATATAATTTTTGAAAAAAACATTTTTTCTGAAAACTCTGAATTCCGAGGCCAAGTCCCCCCTTAAGTTGTATTTTATCTGAAACTAGGAATAATGGTACGTATACATCAGGCAATTTGTTTGTTCATAATATCACACCTACGTGTGTATGAGGTTCTAAATTTTTTTTTGCATTGTAAACGTTCGGTTGGCCGGTTTACTTATGAAGTTTAAGAAATTGTACACCGTGCTTGCTCCCATTTCGACAGTCCTTTAAGTGATTTATTGATTATCTTTAGATAACCAGTTCAATCCACTTAATTTATTTTAACACAAAGGCTGGGACTTCCCGCGTAAAAAACTGCCACAGACAACTTAACAGTAGCCAGTTTTAGAATAGTGTACACAAAGAAAACAAATAGCGTCGTTTCTATTATCCAAAACACGGTTTGGGCTCTGCACATGCGCAATATTAAATACTTTTTAATGCGAATAGCATTCTTTGGATACTTCACACACTTTTCGTCTATGTATCTATCTGGCTATCTAACCTCTTACGCCGCGGGTCGATAAATAAATAAAAAAGACCGGCGCCGGCTGGGATTCGAACCGTTGACCCTTTGATCAGCAGGCAGACGCGCTAACCACAGAGCTATGAAGGCAGTCATTCAACGCACTCTAAACGGTTGTTTATATCTTTACCATAGGACGCGCTTTACAGCGCTGTCACAGCTACCGGTGCGCGCGCGTTCCATGCACGAGGGCTCATTCCGCTCTCGTGAGGCTGAGCACGGCCGCTAGCTCACCCTCTCCCGCGCTCGGGAGAGGGTGATGTAGCGGCCGTGCTCAGCCTCACGAGAGCGGAATGAGCCCTCGTGCATGGAACGCGCGCACCGGTAGCTGTGACAGCGCTGTAAGCGCGTCCTATGGTAAAGATATAAACAACCGTTTAGAGTACCGTTGGTTGAGACTAGCTGAGACGCCAGAAAGTCTGGTCGGTACCATTTTGAGTGTTTGTGCGTATGGCGCGTGCTTTGCTCGCCTTCCTAAGTGACACAAACGCACGTGCTGGGCTGCGGAGATCGTGCGCAGGGCTGTGAAAGTGTCAACAAATTTAGAATCGCCTCAAGAGTGGGCTGGCGTATCTAGAGTGTGCCGGCCACCTGACGAACGCGCATAACTCCGCACCGTTTGATGCTATTCGCATTAACGTAGATAATCATTCCCAAAGGATGGGTTCTGCTGATTTTTTTTTTTTTTGCGTTTGTATGGTTTTATGTTTTGCCGGTATTTGGGGTCCGCAATATTTGACGCCGAAAAAAGCCGTTTGCGTAACAATCACTTGAGTCCAGGGTTGTCGATGGGGAATAGAGGGTTACTTTTAGTGACTTCGACGCCGAAATTTACAAAACGAATCTGTTCAAACAAATAAATATTTGTTCCCACAGGTCCGTGAAGTGGTGCCTAGCGCTAGTATTCAGCCAAAATTTCCGAGGTATTTCTCCTGCGCCCTTTAATTTTATTTGGCCAATTTTATGGGAGACAAATGCCAGAATTAATTTGGCGGGTCTGGCACTCATATCGTATCTTAAGTAAGCAAATGTTCATATAAAAATAATTTATTTCTTAGGGTCAATATTGCGAAATACTGCTTATGAGTACTTTATTAGGGTTGATAATTTAAGAAATTTCCTACTTGGCCTGTCAAAATATGCCCGAGTACTAAACTAAAAAAAAGGCAGAGGCGATATTATTTGTTTATATGAATTATCTGCGTCATTAAACTATACATTTTAAGTCTGCGAAGTTCACTAAAGGTTGGGTGTCCACGAAAACCAAACAGTGAGTAGTAAATTCGCGAGTTCATCTGCTCTGCCCGATCCAGCACATGAGTAATCAAGCCGTCGACATGCTTCTTTACAATCACGTGTTAGTCTCTTCATAAGTTGTCTTTTCTTGAAACTAGTGTCATCGGGTACGGCCGTAGAGGATGGTAATCTTTCCTGTACATCAGTCAGGCGTTTTGCAACCGACCATAATCAGATACATCAAAGCAGTTGGTAAAAAGCCCGCACTCTAGGATAGAAAACACCTCGTAGTCTTTGAAGTGACTGAATACCACTGTTTCATTGGTTATGTGCTTCAATTAAATTAATTGTATCACAAAATTAAACAAAAATCACGTAAAACAGCAACATAGCTGCGTGCACGTTGAAACCGAAACCAACCAAAATGAAGCAACCTAATGGCGCCGAGTGCGTCAGCGCCCTCTACCCACCGGTAAGGCAACTACTAAAATGAAAGGTCTGTAGACATAATGACCTGTAGCCCTTGTTTTTTTCTAGTATACGGTGGGTGAACATGGGAAGTAACGAGTTTTGTTTGTTTAAATGTGAGACTGCCTTAACGACTACTGAATGTTGCCACATGTATATACTTTATTGAAACAAAATTGACCGGTTCTTTTGCACCTTTTTTAAATGTCTGCACTATCATACGACCCAAGTAACTTTTCTTGCATGAGCTGTGCAAGGAAGTGGTGGAAGAAGACTGATTTCAGCACCCTCTGGAATAACTTGGACTAGAAAAAAGGCCTTAAGACCCATGCACACACTTGCAACCGAGTAGGAGCGACCGACACAAGATTGGTTTCTAAGCCTCTTACGACGGCTTAGGACCGAATGCACTGCTGCGGAGCTGGTCCTAAACCATTGCAAGAGGCTTAAAAACCGGTCGATTTCTGACCGAGTTAATTTCGGGCCTAAATTTACTGCCATGCAAAAGCTCGGTGTACTACACTGTCTCACTCTGTGTGCGTGTGGGGGAGGCGAGCATAGTAACTGAAAAGTCTAGCACTGCAGTGTTCACAACTATGAAAGTCGGCTGTCCTTAGAACAATCCGTAGCAACATTCGGTACTGCAAACATTTATTCACTGTTTTAACGTTTGCCGTGGACAGGGCTGCTCACGTAACGCTCGGGGAAATTTTTTTTTTTGCTTGTTTTTGTTAGTGCAGTTTTTACACAACACCCTTTTGGTGTTGGGGCTATCCAGGTGACAAAGTTGTCGCGTCAGCAGCAGCAACAGCAGCAGCAAGCTGCGACCTCTCAACAGATGGCGCCACTGTCGTCATCTCCAATTGCACAAGTGCAGCAAAACCAGGCGTCGCAGATTCCCATGCTTGGTAGAAGTATGCAGCTCAAGAGTATACCAAAATCAGTAACACTAACCTGGTAAAGACTACCGCCGTCTAACGTCAGTTACTAGTGCACCCCATTGAAATGGGCAGCAGCACCTTTGGGGTGGGGAGAGTCTGCAATGTGCCCATAACGCCAAGGGAGATGAACATTAGCTTTGCAAAGGTTCTGTCCGAATCTGGTGTCTGTATATTGCGGTGTATTGTGCGATAACAACATTCTGATAACGTCTTGTAAGATGACTTACCGGCATCAGGAATACAGGTTGAAGGGTGCCTCACTTGTGCTACATTGCCGCAACCTGTTTGAAAAATGTGCCAAAGGCTTTTAGTGGGGTTTTGGAAAGCTGTCCTGTTCGACCCTTCTGTCTGTGTTAGAAATCAGGAAAGCAACATGCAGTACGGATGCAATGCCATGAACGGCTGTTTTAGAATATCAATGATAAATAGGCATCCTTACAATGAGGAATTGTTGAATCCTACACATTTATGGATATGTATAACATTTTCTCAATATGGCTATACACCTTTCTGCTTAGCTGAAAGTACTGATTGACAAAATTCACCACTTTTTGGGAAAGAAATTTAATTCAAATTGTGCTATGAAAAGAGGAAAGCTTTGGGCTGCACATATAAGAAGGATTGACCTAAAGAGGTATGTGCCACCATGTTTGTTGGCATCACTCAGTATTTTTGCAGACACATTTGTTGTTGAAGATGCAAAACCAGCAGTGACCATGTTGAGCTTCACATTTTTCCAACAGCGGTGTACATGCGCAACAGTGACGTCACTATAGACCCTTTCTGAAATTCACTCTGGACACGTTGATCACTATCGTCATCAGAGTGTATGACATCTGTGCCATACTAACTGACTGATGAGGGAAAATGTTGACCAAGCAGATGAGGCCTGAGCATTTGAGGCGGTAGCTGCACAATGTGACACACAAATTGGATTCAAGTGCTGTGTTTGTTTGAGGTTGGTCTAGTCAGTCTGTTAGCACTTTTGTTCTAAAGCTTCTTGATGTGGAAAGTTTGATCAATGGCTTACTCAGGTCATACTCTGTATTGACTGACCCTTTATCACCATCAAAACTGTGAAACAGCTCTATGGTTAAGAACATATTTTTGTCTGCTGTTGACTGTGATGACGTGCAGTGAAATGCTACATTTTCAATGCTGCCATTAGTATGGGAAAAGTTGAGCTGCTACATTTGTGCTATTAGTCGACACTGAATTTCAGAAAGGGTCTGTTGTAGTTTGCATATGGGAGTGTAGGAATGGTCTATTAAAATTCTCGTCACTTGTGCTTAGTACTGAGTATTTCATAACACGGCCCAATTTTAGTTGCAGGGAAAGTTCCTATTGCCTCCTGTGCGTCATCAAGACCTACACAAGATTTGTCTCATCATTGACTTAGACGAAACCTTGGTTCATAGTTCATTCAAGGTGAGTCTATGCTTCATGTTGTGCGACATGTCAGGGTCGTGAATAGGTTGCATAAGTTTTTGTTTGATATGTCGGGCTGTCAGTTTATATTGAGGCAGGATTAGTGCCATTCCTGAAGTAAAGCTGACCTTGCGTTGCATAATTATGTGCAAAAGTTAGCCTCCGATGAAAGATCAAAATGAAAGGCACACAATGTGTCTTTATGAGGTCATATGTTTCACTGCTGTGGAGTTCTGGCTTATCGGTCATCATAAAAAAGTCTCATCGGGTCGTGTTGGACAGGTGTTTCTTTTTGTAAACGGATGTTCTGCATTAATGTCTCGCTTTTACAGCCTTGGTCTCGCTCTAGTTCATTTGAGAAAGCGGTTGGATGATGTTCTTTTTAACGAGTTCCTTTATGTTAGCTTCATGTGAGGAGCCCTGTTATCCCCCTGGCTGATTAAAGTGTACAGGCGCAAAAATTGTGAAGCTGTCATTTAGAAGTGACCGAGCTAACGGTGAGGAAATGAAACGTTGCCGTTGTCATGAAGGACGGTCATGACAAAAGCCTTGCTTACACTAGTGGTCTTTTTTTTTTTCTCCTCATTTCAGCCCATCAGCAACGCAGATTTTGTCGTTCCCGTAGAAATAGATGGTACAGTGCACCAGGTACGTACATCACTTGTGTTATGTGGCCGTTCTTTCGTAAAGTTCTCAATGAAGCTGCTTGCGTTATGTGTAACATGGCAACCATATTGTTGTTCAGGCAGCATTCCGTATGCTAGTTGTGTTGCCCATGAACTGACTAATTGCACCATGCGAGCCTCTGGATGTGAAGGAATGTTGGTGGGAGTTGTACATTTATTCTGTTCCTTCTATTTCATAGACAGGACCCTAAGGTGACCTGCAACCTGTGAGGGCAAACCAGTTTCATTCGGTGTTATGTTAAACTTGGGTGTTTCGCAACTCTTCAGGGTGTGCCATTTTTGTTTACTTCATCTTTAGACGGGGAATTTCTGTTTTCTGTATGCAAACACAGATGGTAAAGATGTCCTTTGGAATCTTGCTGTGTATACTTTCTGTGCCTCAGGCATGACCTAACAACAGAAGCCTAGGGTAATTTGGCTGCATACCGACTGCACGGCTCTGATGGACATCTATGGGCAATGTTTGTAGCCAATTCGGTGGTGTAAATCAGCGTTGCCACCTATCTGCCCCAAACAATAGCCGAGGAACCAGACCCGGCTGATGCAGTGAAGCCTACAGACCTTGGAAACAATAATGCCCGTTAATGGCTAATCCACATCTGAAATAGTGCTTAAACTATATTAAAAAATTACTGTAAAATACCGAGCAAGCGCCCACTCAAAATTTGAAGATAGTCGCGAAAAAATAGGGGATGGGCGCATGTGAGGTCATCAATTTTACATATAAATGTACTGCGGATATTTTTTCAGGGGTTTCAAATTTTGGGGGTGGGCGTTTAGTGCAGAATGGGTGGATGCATGGTATTCTACGGTATTACTATACTTCGTTTCATACATAGCGTGCAACGCTGGGAAAGGTACTGAAAATGAAAAAAAAAAGTGTTACTCCACGTGTTTTGTGGACAAGCGGTACAAGGCGCTGCTCTGGCGATACCAACGTCAAAGCACCTTTTTTTTAGACTTATTTTTTGTGCAAGGTTGTGCGCATTGCAGAAGTGCATATTTCAATTCCTCTTTTCTTGTTGCTTATTATTTAAAAGGAGGTAGATCAGGGGCTGGTGTTCCGCTGGAACCCTGCGCCAGCCTCGTCAAAACGGAAGAACCGTTGAGATCCAGGGCGTCTCTACTTAAAGCCGTTTATTTACATTGTAGCATGAAAATCGGAGAGTACCTTGAGAGTGCGGTGGACGGTCCTTTATATAACAAATACTGGGATTAGGGGACCGCACTGACATTGGTCAGACGGCTTGGCATTCCCTCGTGTTATGTGACTTCATGGAAGTTTCCTTCGGAGTCGGAATACTCGCCGGTGTATGGAAGCCATCCAGACGGCAGTATCTCGCTGCTCTGGTGCCGGCACCCCCATGAACCGAGAGTGATTCACAATGGACGCGTACACAACAGATGGTACTCGAAGTCGGGATCGAGTATTGTTTCCTTTTCGAGGAAAGCAGGGGCCCCGGAATACAGCCACGGGCATGTGCGTCGTCCACTTAGCCGACCAAGGTTAAGGTGCCTCAGGCTGACGGAGCCGACCAAGGTTACGGTCCCGCAGGCAGAAGAAACCAGATGCGTCGAAATGCAGCCACGGGCATCGTCCGCCTAGCCGACCAAGGTTAAGGTCCCGCAAGCAGACGGAGCCGTAGACACGATTCATCACCGGCACGGTTCCTTCTTGAGGCTTGTTTCACTTTGAAGCCATAAGGCCGATTTTAACACCAGACATAACAGAAGGCAGTTCATAACAAGGTCCGTGTGCTCGAAACTTTCACGTTGCGAGGTCTTCGCTTCGGGGATGCCACCTTGCCAGATAGGCACTGCGCCTTGTACTTCGCGACAGTACGGCCCCACACTCCAGTGTTGTTACTGACCGTCTCCAGGACTTCACGGACCGACGTCTCCGGGAAACGCGTTCTTGAACTTGCATACACGTTGGCGATCACCTGCTTGCACTCTTTCGAGATCTTCGTACAATAATGCACAATGAATCTTCGAAAATATCCAAGCAGGAGAGGAAAGCTTCCTGCGTAAGACGCCATCTTCTCAAAACGGACGAGGCAGGGGCAGCCGCACAGCCCAAAAACCTGAAGCGGCTGCTGCACGGAAAAAAACAAAACAATTTACAGTAGTTTACATTATCTTTTCCTTTTCATTGAAAAAAAAAAAAATCTGTGTTCTGTCAAAATCATAACGCCACTATCAGTTACTAGCTCTGAAAATGCACATCTTTAGATTTTTTTTTTTTTGCAGGGACAGCACTATTTTATAAGGCGAGCATAGGCGGTCGGCAGTGCAAACCGGTGTGTAGCTTTGACTGCGTTGCACGCTATGTATGAAACGGAGTACAGGGACAGATCTATGTAACATAACAGGCACCATCTTTAGCTAGTACTTAAAATTTTTCTACATGTTTTTGTTTAAATTGGGAGAGGGTGACTATAAATTTGTTTCTTAGAGCAAATGTGGGAAAAGATAGTTGTGACCCATATAAAATGTTGGGCTGTACACACTGATTCCATCTTTGAAAATGCCTAATTTGTCTCCAGAATACGTGTGTAGTGAGGGTTGCGGCCCCCTCGGTACTTTCTGCCGGTCTGCTCAAGAGATGCACTTGGGGGGGTTGGTTAGAATGCATGTGCGGAGACTGGGACCCGGGCAAGGCTCTTCTGGAGGGGTCCGAAGCGCTTGCCTAAGCTGCATGCCACGGTTTTCCTTGTTCATGGAGCTTTTGTTGGTAGTGCATTTAGTAGGTACTATACTTTCATGCTCCTAACTTATCCTTTTTTGACAAATGTCTAAATTAAACTTCTATTTGCTCGCTTCTTCCTCTACACTTCATAGAGAGCTTTTGGATTTTAATTGCTAGTTATACAGCACATGTTGGATTGTTAAATTTGTAGATTTGAATTGAATCCGCAGACATCCAACACCGCACTTAGCGCACGCGGAGGAATTTTCTGCGCAAATTTTTCCCAGTGTTCAATGCACGTAATACAATCTGAAAATATGGTACAACTTTGCAGGCGCTTGCTGTTCTGTGCTGAGGATGGCATTTCTAGGCGCTTGTTCAGTTGTGGCTCAAATTTCCTCTTGAGTGCACATGACCTCTGTGTCTGGCGTGTAATCTGTTTTTTTGTCTTGTTTCTTCTTCCGCAGGTTTATGTTTTAAAGAGGCCTTATGTAGATGAGTTCTTACAGCGAGTGGGAGATGCTTACGAATGTGTCTTATTCACGGCCAGCCTTGCAAAGGTGACTTTTTTCTAGGCTTTGTTTGACTTGTCAGTGCTGAATGAAGACTGTGCTTAGCAGTTCGGTCCTCGCTTTATTGTTTATTGTTATTTGCTCAATGTGTAGTTTACTAGTTAGAGCAGCATGTGAGTGGGAATCTCTATGAAGCGATGACAGATTCCACGTAAATACACAAAGGTAGATGCAGGTGAAGCAGTGAAGGTTTTGAGAAGGAAAGGATTAGGGCTGTGGTAGTTTTGGTGGAAGCAGTACACTGCTTCCCCTAAAAAGTGAAAAGACATTTTATTTGGCCATAGTATTTATTGCATGGAAACAGGATGCACATGTAAACAATTTGGGTCTTTTTTTACTACTTTTGGATGTCGTAGATCAATTTAGCCGCTCAGAAAAATCGAAATAAAAAACATCTTGTTTCTTTTTACATTTAAAGGGGCACTGAAGTTATTTTTGATCTTATATTGTTTAAGATGTGTTTGTTCCCACATATACCAAGTCCTATATTACAAAATTGCCTATTCATCTCGGGGCAATAGAAAGACATGTGGACTCTTTTTTTCTCGCGGACTACATTGTGTGGAACAATCAAAGCCCTACATACGTGCAGATTCCGAATGATTTTATTATAACTCGTTTTGTAGAGAGTCTGATAGGTACAGATTCATATAAGACTCCTTTTTTTTTCTCCGCGGGCGAGGCCTTCGCTTGCACCTTGCTGACAAGCGTCCTTCGTCGACCATTTCACTCGGAAGAAAATTCTTCTCAAAAAGGGCATGTCGCGATCTTTGAGCACGCTTTTAATGAGGAAGTAAGGTAGGCATGGTTGTGGTTTCGGGTTTGTTGGGATGCTTAAGAGTGTCTAGATTGAGTTGTCTCCACAAAAGGACGATCTCAGAATCGACCAGTGCCCCTTCAAAGGGCAACTCCGCTCAATTCCGAAGATTTCGGGATAATGAGTGATTTCGAATCAAAAAGCCCTAGTAAAAGACACTACGTCGTTTGCTTCTCGAAAAATGGGATATATATATTTAAATCTAATTCTAAACACGAGCGGAAATCGAAACCGAAACTTTGGCTCCGTCCGGCAACATTGGCTTCGGGCCGCCAAGTACATGGCCATCACGTGGTACGAGATATCACGTGATCCTCGGCCCAACGATGGGCGGGATGGGGGCGGGCGTGTGGCAGGCGTGAGTGTCGTCTGCTCTGCACCGCACTCTTCGTCACGTTGTGGTGTCTACGGCATTCGACGACGTCTGCACAACTGCGGCGTAAGTCTGCCCACGTGGTGTCCATAGTGTGGACGAAACTCCGAGAGACAATAATCACAAACGGTGAGACGACGACAGTGGTTGTGACGCGAAAGACGGTGGTAACGGCGGGACCACGGCGGGCGGCCGGTCTGCTCCCAAGAAGCGCGCTGCGCAGGCGCGTACGTCAATCACGTGGACACAGCTGAGCGCAGAGAGGCAACGTTGCTGACGTCATGCGCTACGCTCGATCGGAGAAGAAAAACAAGCAAAAGGGGGCCATGAAGATGACGTTTAGCTCAATGTTGGCTCCGCCCATGCCGTAGCCTTGGCTGCGCTGTTGGTTGCGCCTGAATTCGCCCGCTCCAGTCAGCCGATTTCGGCAACTTGGCGAGTTGCAAAGTTCGCCGGACCGTTTAAGAAACATTTAGACAGAACTGCGTCGTAATATTTGACGTGTGGTCTTCCTAGGCGGTACTGAAGAGGACTCCATTGTTTTTTCAAAACCAAAAATGAAGCGGAGTTGCCCTTTAAGTGCCACTTTCTAAATAATTTCTTGGGAAGGAAATTTTGTGATCTGGGCTAGCTTTGTTCACATACCACTTATTTTCTATGCGTATTAAACTTGTGTACAATTCCCCTGTAAAAAAAAAAAAAAAATTAAGTGGCTATGAAATAAATAATTTGTTGGCTACATTCTCCGACCTTAAAGGAAAGGGTTATTAAATGCCATAGGTACCTCAAATGTGTTGGGAACATATGAAAACACAATCGTGGATTATTTTTCCAATTTTAAAATGGATTCATGTTGAGTTTACTCTTTTTTGGGATCGAGATTGAAAACGGAAGGATTATCTGGAAGCTGGCCCAGAAATAGGAGTGTTCACCAGCTGGGGCAATATCATTTCTCAAGGACACAATCATCTTCATAGAGGTTCCAGTTTTGGATTGTATGATGTAAAGTTTTTGTGCTTTTTCCATGGTCAAGGAGACACCAGATTTCCCAGTTAGTGTGTCATTGAGGTATCTGATGGAGCTAATTTTCACTTGTCTCGACCTATGCAAAAAAAAGTTAACAGCGATTGTGTGAGGCTGCAGAAAGTTGCTTATGTTCAGTTTCAATATTCATACTAAGCAGCTAACTTGCAACAACCAATAATATAAAGGTGAGAGTTGAAAATGCTTGTCTGTTTCTGCCCATGAACCGGGCCAAAAGATACCTTTGTTTAAAAGTTGTTAGTTTGAAACATGGCCTCGAAACTTGCAGTGAAACCACCGCCCGAATAATGGTGTGTTCGCACGAGAGATATACGGAGAAAACCGAGTACGTCTTAAGGCTGCGAGAAGGAAAAGACACGAGAAGGCGGAGGCGGTGCAGAAAATCCAAGCGAGCATTCGCACGACGGAGTCGCATGTGGAGCTTTCTTTTGGCGAACCTGCTGGCGACCTTGGGGGACTCGTCGAACGAAAGGCAGGGGGGAAAGAAAAGTATGCTGTTGGTCATAATCCTTGCCTAAAAGATATTCTGTCTGTGGCCGGTCACAGATTGATTCTCCTTGGCTCACCGCAAGCTCGGGGATTAGCAAACATCTGCGACACGGAACGATGACGTTTAATCCTCTCCTGTGGGAGGAACTCCGTCGTGCAAATGCACCATAAATGCATGTGCGTGGCATTGTACAGCTCCCAATTGAGCCGTTTAATTGGATTAAAATTGTTCTCGTCACACTTTTCGTGCTTTCACAGTTTCTATACTGTTGCTAGATTGTTCTGTAACCTTAAGATTGTACTGTGACACTTCCTTTAGTGCACACTATGCAAAAAGATCTGACTCATGATTTTTCAACATAGAATGGCCGATAAGGGTCATATTGAAGACAGAGCATGGTTTAAACTCTTTCCTAGTCTGCAATGAGTTCAAGGCTCTATTAACCCCTTAAGTGCCTTGGACGAGCTGAGCTCGTCGGCCACTTCCTGGCTAAAAATACCGTGGACGAGCTCAGCTTGTCCAGTGGTTTTTTTGGTAGCCCTCGATTCCACGGACGAGCTAGGCTCGTCCATAACCTCCGAGATCCCGAAGCGCGCACGCGAAGGCTTTTCCGGCCGTTCCATTCGAGTTGCTCCCCAGCAGAAGAGTGTAATTGTGCTAACTCCGTCGCTCGCCGCGAGGCGGTGCTGTCTGCCCAGTCATAACAGAGGGGCGAGCCGTCGGCGTCGCAGGCAGAGATCTGCACTGCTACGGGCCAGACCGCGAACCACTGGCCGGCCCGGCCCTCACGCCGGGCTCGGTCTTCATGGCTACATTCATGAAGGGCCCGGGCCGGGTACGGGCCTTGCATTCAAGTCTACAAGGGGGGCCAGAGCAGATCAAACCGGCCATTACTTTTTTTTCTTAGTGTTGTGTTTTTCGGAAGCGTGTTCGGGGGTTGGGAGAGGAACCATAGTGGGGGATAAACAGATGTTGAAGCATGTGTGTGTGGGTGTATGTTTTTGTGTGCTTCGGTGTGTGCAGCGAATGCTCTTCCGAGGACTAGCGGCACGCGTTCCTTTCCGTCCCCGACGGCGCCGCCACCATACAATCGCTTCTCACCACAAACACGCACGTAGAATACCGCGTATCCGCCCATTCCACATTAAGCGCCCATTACCAAATTTGTAAGATATGAGAAAATACGCACAGTACATTCATATGTCAAATTGATGACCGGACAAGCGCCCATCCCCCATTTTTTTGCGATTATCTCCAAAGTTTGAGTGGGCGCTTGCCCGGTATTTTACGGTATACGCACCTATGCAATGCGTACCCTTGCCGACGTAAACCATCTGTATGCACGAGTGCTTGCATCCCCAGTATGGGTGAAGAGAGGTACTTTTCCTGAACAATTTCTCGCAGACCACAGCAAAAGACGACGACATTCCTGTTTTTTTTTATTTTTATTTTTTTATGGTTGTGCACAGCGGGAGTGGCGAATTTTGAACTTTGCCCCCGTCTTTTGTCCAAGCCCGTCGCGATGTTTCCCTTCCTTTCCAACTGTGACACATGGTTTTGTTTACTTCTGCTTGTCATTTTTGTTTTTCCGTCCTTTCCTCGCATGTTTGGTCGCAGAAAAGGAAGATTGGGTGATTTTTCTTAACAAGCTGCCTAGGCCTGCAGATTAATTCAACTAATGATAGCAGCAAAAAAAAAATTTTTACACTATTTAATATTGGGTATCGTAATCAACTTACGTGTAAGCAGTGGCAAGCGAGCTGCAATGCCGCGCAATTTGTGAGCTATGCATACTGGGCTAAACTAAAGCGCAGCTGGTCTGTGAAAATTAGCTTCGGGCCAGGCTGGGCCGGCTGTCCCGAAATAGATAGCGGGCCGCGGGCAAGTCCGAGCCCAGTAGACAACAAGCCAGGCTGAGGCGGGCTTCGAAATATTGGCCTGTGCAGATCGACTTTTAGTCGCAGGCATCGCGGGTGGGTGATGTCTGTCATGTCGTCTTGCTTCATCTTGCGTTCACCCGGGCTCCCCGGACTGTTTTGTTTTGGCAACTCCTGGAGAGGAAATGAAAGCAAGGTATGTTCTAAAACTATAAACACACGCGCTAGCCATATAGGTTTCTTTGCGGACGCAGTGCAGTCGCGAAACGTAGAGGAAGGAGATCTGCCGATAGGGGGGGGGGGGAGGAGGAGGAGGAGGAGGAGGAGGAGGAGGAGGAGGAGGGAGGGAGGAGGGAGGAGGAGGAGGGAGGGAGGGAGGGAGGGAGGGAGGGAGAGGGAGGGAGGGAGGGAGGGAGAGAGAGAGAGAGAGAGAGAGAGAGAGAGAGAGAGAGAGAGAGAGAGAGAGAGAGAGAGAGAGAGAGAGAGAGAGAGAGAGAGAGAGAGAGAGAGGGGGGGGGGAAAGAATAAAAGGTTTTGTTGAGACTGCCGAACCGCTTTTCCTTCATCCTCCTATACAGCTTTCTACAAAGCTAATTTGACGTGTTGTGCGTTTCTACAGGGATAGCTGCTATGGTCTCTTCGTGTTGTCACTTGACATTGTGACGTCAGAGTCACGTGACTTCATAATGTCTTGTGACGTCGCAATTTCGCTTGACATCATGGTGTCGCACGATGTTTACAAGATAACGCCCCACCTTTTGAATCGGTGGCTACAATTATCACAAAGTTTTTACAAACAAAAATGGCGAAATCATTGCAAGGTGGTTGTACCTCATTGCCATAAGTTTTTCCCCAAAGCCGGAGCCACACTGCTTATCCATGATACAAAAGACAGTCTGCAAACAGATTCAAACTCGAGTCACCACAAGATCTGAGCTTTGAATGCCGCATGGCAACGAGTTCAAGGAGACACTTAAGATTTGAAAAGTAATAAACTTTTCAAATTTTATGTGTAATACTAGAGCAATAACAATTCAATATAAAAAAAAAATATGGCACTTTTAGGTTACTTTTGGAAAAACATTTACCACTTAAGGGGTAAATGATCGGTTGGCTCTATTAATGGTCTTGAGAGCTTTGCTTTACTAAAAAAGGACCCGGTGTATTTGTTAAAACAGCTGTGGGAGGTACAAAGAAGTTCCAGAATTTTAAAATGCAATTTAAGGGGTACTCTAGCGATTTCTTTATGGTCGCAGATTTGCCTGAAAAGTGATTCAACACACTGATAGACACGGCTGTACCAATCCCCCAAGTATTGTGTAAAAAAAAAAAAAAAAAAAAGAAAAGGCATTTTTGCAAAGTTATTGCATTTTCCAGTTTCGTTGTCATTGTGGTTCTCAAACTGAGAAATCACAGACAGAAGCTCACCGGACAAAAGCTCACCAGACAAGCTCGCTGGACGAAAGCTCACCGCTCTTACTCGTGAACCCGGACAAAAGCTCACCCGGGTGAAATTGTTTGGTTTTCCACATGAGCTCAAATGACATGACAAATTAAGTATTGTGTTCTATGAGAAAGTATGTAGCTATAGTGACCAATGCTTTATCGAGTTGAAAACATTCAATCAGCCTCCAGACACTTGAATGGTCCGCTCCCGCAAGCTTGTGGAACCCATTCTTCTACCCTTCACACAAGTTATTGGTCCTGTCCTCATCCCTTGGCGTGGCCTCGCGCTGATTCCATAGCTCAGGAGGAAATTCCGGTCATTGTCTGAGCACGGTCATCCTGAGTGATGCACTGGTAGGAAAAATCCCAACACGGCCTCTAAATGTTTGACCTTGGTTTTTAGTTAAGGGGAGATGCTCCTCGAGAATATTTTTTTTCTAATTTTGAAGCTAGGAGGCTGAAATTTGCACAGCTAGTACATATTGAGCTCCTCTTGTCATATATGTAGTCAGTTTTCTGATACCTGCCTTGGTGAAATACCTGTGCCCGTATGAAGGCATATAAAATGCCTCTTTTGTGCACCCTTTTTCTCCCAAATTTACTTAAAAGAGAGCATCCTAAAATAGCCTGGTTGCTTCCTTGTGAACAGTAGAGTGTGCAAATCCACCTGAAAAAAAAAAATCTACGCCCGGAGAGAAAATAAAAATTGTGAACTATTGAGTCATCACTTTTTATGTTTCACTTTTAGTTTTATATTTTTTTATAAAAATTCAGTGGTGCCAATCGCATAACTAGCAAGATTTGCACACTCTATATATCACTAGGAACAGCTGTGCAAAATTTGGTTGCGATACAGTAACCACAAATGGTGAAAATTGTGTGCACAAACTCTGAAAACAGACAAAAATACCAATTTCAGAAAAACGCAAATGAAAGTTTAGTTTTATGTGACATACCTAAATTCTCACTCAAACCACACGAAACTTGGTGGTCATATAGTTCCAAGTGTCAGAGCCTGGACCACCAAACTAGAATTCCCCCGCTGCATAGCACAGCTCCAGAAAAGATGCCAGTCCCTTTCGCGTAGCGGCTCGATTCTTGGACGGCGAGTTTGCACTTTCCGCAAGTCGAGCATGCCGCGCCACTGACGAGAGCTTCCATCGCGCCGATCTCGCCGATCGCAGCACTTGCACGCTCATCTGCAGCTCTCTCTCCGTTTTCAAACATCTTCTTTTCCGATGCACTAACCAGCTCGTCAGTGCTGCCGATGAAACTCGAGCGATCGGACTCGAAAGCGTCGCCGCGCCACCCCGACCGAGGTTAGGGTTAGCTGCCGCGGATGAACTTTCTTCTTTGAAGCTTTCCGGTTGCCCTTTTCGCGACTTCCTTTGAACTTGTGTGTCGTCCGAAACTTCCAAGCTTGAAAGTCGCGTTTTCCGTCGACGCCCATCGCAAAGAAAGCAGAATGATTGAACAAGCCGTTGGTTCTGGTATCTGGAGCAGTGCGGCGCTAGAACCGCAAGCAAGCTTCGCCGCGCAGCATGTTGCTCTTGGCCAATGGCGAGGCCACAATCGCATCACGTGATTTAAAAGTCCGGTGGCGACGCGCGTTTGCAGCGGGAAAAACATTTATTTTTTATTATTTACAACCGGAGTACGAAACTATCGACGACAGTTTCGGAGAAAAACGGCTAGGCCTACGCGCCAAAATAAACGCGATGGTGGGCGACGCAGCGATCCGAAGAATTACGCGCTCGAAAATGGCTCAGATTTGCGCCGTTTTCCATCGCAAGACGGGCTTCAAACTTATATCTGACTAATTTCGCGATGATATCCGGTCTTGATTTTTTTACACGCAATAGAGGAAGGTTCAAAGATAATAGAACATTAAAAAAAGCAAAATCACTTTTTTCGAAAAAAATTTCAGTTTTTCGACTTGCGTCTTTCCTTAAAGGCCGACGACCAGACTCTAGTTTCTGCAAGGCAGAAGGTCCTCCTCACCATAGGGGAGAAGGAAACGGGCAGTGGTGGACAAGGGTAGAAGGGGGAGAGGAGGAAGCAGGAGAAAAGTGGAAAGCGCATACTGGTCGTCGGTCTTTAACTGGGTTCAAAAGGATACACAGGGTGTCCCCCCAAAAATATAAAGTGCCTTTTTTTCCGCGAAAATAAACTATGCATTGCCGAACTCTCATTCTCCACCCAAATGAAGCACTAGAGGTTCGATCCAGATGTAAAATTTTCAGCATGAACCAATATCTTATTTAAAATTTAAAAGTGATTTCCTGAAAATTTCAATGGGAAAATAAATCTCATTTTCGCCTGGTTTTGGTTTCTGGTGTCGTAAAGCTCCATGTATTTGAGAGTTCCGTTCTCTGCCAGTTTCCCCTTGAAATTTTCAGAAAATCACTTATAACTTTTGAATAAGGTAACAGTTAGTGCTGAAACTTTGGTGTCTGGTTCGGTCCTCTAGCGCTGCATTTTGGTGGAAAATGAGCGTTCAGCAATGCATAGTTTATTTTTGCGGTAAAAACCTTGTGAATTTTTGTTGGGGGGGGACACCCTGTACTTTTCAGAGGGCTCTTGACGTGACCACATTTAGCCAGCAATTTAGCCCATTTTACCCCGAGTAGACTTTCGTCCGGCTTATCAAAAAAAGAAAAGTGAGCTTCTGTCTGGGTACGGCACAAAATAGGTGAGCTTTTGTCCAAAGAGGTGTTGTCCGGTTACCCAAACTGAGCCCCTACTGACAACAATGAAGTGTGATGACAGAAATGGTGCAAAGTGAGCAATAAACTACGTTGTGAACTGACTACAAGATGTTTGATGGTGGGAAAAGAATGCTTGGGAGCTCATTCACTGAGAAGCAGTAAAAACGCTCTACATATTCTTTTTAAGACTACACTTGCGACCTGAAAGTGTGTACCACTTGGGACGTCGCACCACTGGAGAGCGCACGAAAATTTGAATGTTGGTTTCGGCATCATTTTGGTTTACAGTTTTCTCAATAGCTATTTTGAATTTTAAGTAAATAAATAGTGTTCATGAAGACTAAAGTTCGGATATTAAAAAAATGCAATTTGTTTGGGTAGCTTCACAAATGGCCAGAGTACCCCGTTAAAGTACACCTCTAAACATTAAGTGTACTCGAGTAATGAAATGGTAGTCAAAGTAGAGGGCATCTCGATAATTGACTTGGCTTCGGTATGTATCCTGGCTTCCCTACTTGCATTGTGTGCATTGATATAGCTGTGACCAGAGTGCTGACTGTTTGAGTTGTAAGGGAAACACTTTGTTTCATTGGATATCGACAGCATTTGCAAATGGGGAAACATCCGGTGTCATGTTGACCATCAAAACTGCAGATGAACATCATACAATGCAAAGCAAGACATTGCCAGATGGTGTTGTCTGTAACAGGAGTGACCAGACGGACATTATCAAAGAGCCATAAAAAGAAACCACCAAGTGAAGCGCTGCACTTTTGTATTTTCTCTTTCAAGTTGGTGACCCCGGAAAATTCCACTGTAAAGCGATTGCTCAGTATGTTCCTTTATTGCGAGTCCCCATTCGTAAAACAAACACATTGTCCGATGTGCGTATGGTGTCACAAAGCTGACAGTACACAAGCTGCCCTTTTTCTATATCTATTTTCTCTTCATCTTGCAAAGGGGAAAGTGGGGGGGTCAGGTTTACCAGGGATGGGGTGCACCAGAATGGGGAGTTGTGCTGTCCGGCAGCCGTGAGAGTGTCGCGTTCTGCAAGCACGCCGGCGGGGGCGTTATGGGGCAGTGCGCGGCCATCAGATGGCTGACAGAAGCCTGGCGGTCGCAGCAGAGATGCTTTGTTTGGCGTGAAATTCGTCGTATTATTTTGTTTTTGTCTGCTTGGTTGTGAGAAACAACAAGTTCCATCCTATCTCAAACTCCTGTGAAAATGCGTGACTTGCGCGAGCGTGCAGAAGCTTATATTGAAAACCCAAATGCCTTCTAAGAGCGGTCAATTACTTAAATAATCTCGGTTCTTTTTTTTTTTTTAATTTTTCGTTGCGCTGTTATAGAGGGATAATTGCCTATCTCACCTTACATTCTGGCATTAAGAAAGCGAAGCTTGAGTATGATATGTGTGATGCTTTCCTCTCTACTTTAGTGTCGAAGCTCTTTTAAGGGGGGACACTAGCCAAAAGAGTGAATTTTTGAACCACACGTCTGATTTAAATGACATTTACAGGGCTTGTTTCTGTTGATGTTGAGAACATTTCTGCCAAATTTCGTTAACCTGGGTGAAGTACAAAAAAACTTGCAAATGTTCAAAGATAAAAGTGGGTGTGTCTGCATAGAAACACTATCCTTTCGAAATTGCTTTTAAATTTGTTGTTTTCATGTGTTGTATTGCTTTAGGACAGTTCAGAGCAGATAACTAGGGAGCCATATTTCTCTACCATCTTTCATGAGAAAAAAGCCACATAAACAGAAATACTCTTTTTTCGATTCCCATCCTTTGTCCAAAGTTTTACTTCTTGAGCATGAACAATGACCAAAAATAAAAAAATACAAGCTCATAGTTATCTTCCCCTTAAATTTCAATCCAGAAAGACCCACAAAAATGAATCCAAGTTACGTAATAACAAAACAATAGTTTTCCTAAAGTGAAATTTATGCAAAAAGGTGGGAGAAAAATGTGTTCAAAGTGCTCCAACTTCTACCTTTTCTTTAGCATTGGTGGGTAAACTAACGAAACTTTCTGGGAATACTCTCCAGATGTTGGTGTATATAATTATAACATTTTTCAAAAGAAACTTTGGGGTGGTTCCCCCTTGAGGGTGGACACTACCCAAGAGGGTCGACTTTTGAACCTTTGGCTTGATAAGAATGAAATTTACAGTATATTCTGGCAGTTGCAAGGCAGAATGCAGTGCGACGTTTCATCTGTGTACATGAATTGTAGAATAAATTAGTCGTTTTTATCAGGAACACACCAACTTTGTTTAGGAAAACTACCGTTAGAAAACTAAGTTAATACCCAACATTTTTCTACTCTAGATCTGCAGCAGAATGCCTGGAGAGTACAACTGTGAAAATAAAATTTCCAAAAAGTAATTTATTTTATGCAAACATTCGAGTAAAAAATCAAATATATTTTTTGCCTTTTATGTCGTCAACAAAATCTCAACATTTTTATGAAAGACATCCTCATAGTGAAAAAACAATTCAACAGATGCATTGCCCATAAAATTGCAGTTGGGAAAAACAATAAGCGAGTCTTTCCTCTTGTGCCATAACAAACGATAGCTTTCCTAAAGTGAAATTTATGCCAAAAAGTGGAACGAAGAAAAATGCCATCAGTGTTCCAACCCCTACCTTTTCTTTAGCATTGGTGGACCGAAAATAATTTATAAAATATTAACTATGCAGTGTAAACTAATGAAACTTTCTGAGCATAATCTCTAGATGTTGGTGGATGTAAATAGGGCATTTTTCAAAATCAACCTTTTTTGTAGAAATGTTTTTTTTTTCCGGGTAGTGTCCCCCTTAATTATATTTTGGCAGCTGTACAGTTTGTGGACCTTCAAATAGCTAGCCTTTGCTGGTGTTAATACATATTTTTTTGTGTAGCATAGATTAATAAAAGCGAGCTTTTCTTGACTTCTGTATTCTCAGCTGAAGTTATAGACGAGGGAATGTCTGAATTTATTTAATCCAGTGAGCATGCATCGTACGAAAATAAATGCCGCGACTGGCAAGAAAAATTGAGCAACTTCAACTGCTGTCCTGATTGAAGAACAAATCCACTTCGACAAATTTGTGTTCTCCAAGAAACGCACCGATGTAGAGTTGGCGCTGAAGTGTGGCGCGGCGTACGCCGCACTTTACTCTTATTTACCTTTCATCCAAGTGTCGCAAAGAGACAGCGGAGTTTTCTTGAAGTTGTTTTACCGCTCTTGCAATCGGACGATCCCATTGTGCGAACAGAAAAGCGTTGCTAGGTGTCCGAAACAAGGATTGTTTCTCCTTGCATGTGCTGAAATCCACGTTGCACGTCGGCACAAAACAGCACCGCTCTGTCCATTTCTCGGCCCTATTTGACATTGTTGCGAGCCCCTTGTCTTTTGGGCAAAGCTGGCTGCCACATAATGTTGTATCGCTTTACACACAACGCAGAAGAAGAAGAAATAGTGGCACCAACATGCCAGCCTCTCTAAACACTGCCTGACTGGCGGCGCCACCCTAGGCCCCTGCGGCAGAATTGGGCCACACGACACGCAGCCCCTATGGAGAGGCCGACACGGTGGGCACAACTCCCAGTTCTAGTGCACCCTACCAGGGAGCCGCATTCGGACCGACGAAGAGCCGCGTGAGACTCGGTTTGGCCACCCTAGGGTGCCTTCATGTGACTTTGCTTAGGGTGATGACATGTAAGCATTTTGTTCTGAACGCTTATTTTTATTTTTTGTTCTGAAGCGCGTGAAAGAGCGTGTCTGTGCATGTGCTCGTGGCGCTGGCTATGGTACGGCGACATTTTGTTCTCAGCGATTTCTTTGTATTTTCCATGTGAGCGCGTGCTGTCAGCATCGGTATTACAAAGGGTGGCATCACCTTAAACAGAAGGGCATTGAGGCACCAAGGACACCCCTGCTCTATACAGCTTTTTCGTTTAGCCTCGCACCCAGCCACGTTGTCCCCATATGCGGTATGCATTCCGAACAAAAAGCAAGAGATTGCAGTAGAACCTCGTTGATACGTTTTGAAGAAACCGCGAGAAAAAAACATATTACCCGGGAAAACGTACGATCCAAACTCACCATTTTCAAGCAAAAAAAAAAAAAAATAGTCGAGAATTAGATTGAACAGCGTTTAATACAGCGCTTCAATTACCGGAAGTGTGTATCAGCTTCTGCTGGCGAGTGCCAGCAGAATCGTTCTGCGATGGTGTCACGGCTTCGCGAAGCGCGTTGCTTTCGCGACGCCATCGCAGAACGGAACGAAAAGGCACGGGCTTCGGCGGAACGCGAAACCGAAGCTGCCAAAGAAAGCTGACAACGCAAAGAAAGAAACAAAGAAATGCCAGATTTGTTCATTTACTACAACCGCGCTACCACTACTGCTCCCTTGTACGTCACAGTCTAGAGTTACTCTTGCACACTCTTGCAAACGGTGCTTTCAGCCCTCAGAACAGTGCCTCAAAGAGCTTGCTGGAGTTACCGAGAGCGACCCATAATCACGTGTCTACTTCGGAAACGCTTGAAAAGTCGTAAGCGAACGTACTGCTGCGGTGTTGACAACTAGAGCACTATATAGCTCCTTCGGAGCAGAGTAGCGCAGAGCCGTTTATTGAGAGAGTTTGGCCATACATTGGTTTGAATAGGCGAGCATCTCGGGGCCAACCACAGGCCGCGAAACAGCCCCTAGTGGTGGTCGTGTGCTCTAAATTTGTGACACGACTGTACTTCGTTTCACCTTATGTGCGAGCGAAGGCAAAACTGGAAGCGCGAGCACGGAAGCTCCGTGCGTTCAGGCTTTGCTTGAGCGCGCGAGCTGGGGAGAAATGCAAAAAGCGCTGGTCTCGCGCTTCTAGCTTTGGCTTCGCTCGCAGATAAAGTGAAACGAAGTATAATTTGAGCCGTGCCGAGCGGGACTCCGCGTCTCAAGACGCTCGCGCACCCCACCCTTTGCACTGCTTTCTTTCAGCCAGTCTCAGGACGCTGTTCTAGCAGTGCAGACAAAGGTGTGGGCACGAGCGCGTGGCTTTGCAAAGTGCCTCCTATGCACGAGGTTTCGTACAAACAAGCGTTTCGCTGAGCTAGGCTTAGGCGCCTGTGCCTTTGTCTTCACTGCAGACATTTGTGAGATGGAGTAGAGGTTTCCTGATTGGTCGACGCTGTGTCACAAATTTAGTTTACGCTCTAAGCGTGGGGGGAATATTCGGCGCTGGCGGCGGCCTTTGCTCCGCCTATTGTCCAAACTCTCCTAATATACGGCTCTGGAGTAGCGCAATCTAGAACGCCGTCTCTCGGCGACTAGCGGCGAACGCCCGGAGGTTCCAACTCCGGTCAGAAATGCATGGGGAACGTGAGAAAATCGTTGTTTCTTAAATGTTGCGGAGATGTACGGAACGACAATAGTTTTTGACATAATAAAGGAACATTTTAGAATCATTTGCGATGAGTTGTGTGCCAAGTAAGGACGTAATTTGTTTTTAAAAATTGCACAAGCGGCATCATGCAGCAGACGACGCGGCGACGTCACAAAGTCCACGTGACCCGCTCCGGCCAACCCAAAGAGCCCATCTCCGCTGCGTGCAAAAATCGTCTGCTTCAAACGCCATTGCCTTGGAAATTGCCTTCTCAAAATTTGCCCACGCATCCGATATTATTAAAACTTTGATAAAGTGTTTAATGCTTTACCAACTTCACGACAGACTATTTTTGAAAAGTGTTAACTCGCCGTTTATTTTTTTATTAGCCGTGTTGCGTCGATCTCCATGTATTCTCCCATAGGGCGGGCCGCCTCCTGGAACCCTGAGTACCACGTGACTCGCGCCGAGCTGCTCTGTCGGCCATGTTGTCGGCAAAACGCGCGGATCAAAGGATTGCGCTACTCTGCTCCGTAGCCCGAACGATCGGTAGACAGCTGTATTTGGGTTTCGATTTTTATGCTGCTGCTTTGTTTGCTCGTTACGACAGCATTCGTGCCACTTTTGTCAGCGGTGGCACTTGACAAGAGGAAAGTGAACGACAGCACCAGATGGACGTGCTGTTGTTACGAGCGGTTAGTACGCCGCCGCCGGAGTTGCAATCGCTTAAAATCCTTTGTTATTATTTCATGGGAAAGATTCTTTGACGAATCGAATGATGAGCTAAGACAGTAAAAACACGCTGTGTTTTCTGTAAGCGACCTTAATCCCTGGACGGCTCTCGGAAGTTGCGGAGAACAATAGACGCAGCGGCGGCATTATCAGTGGGCATTGCCAGACCATTCCGCACGCGCGCGCCATGTGTGCCTCGGCGCGCTCGGCCCTCGTTCGTCAAGACCGGATGTTCGGAGCTCCGTTGATTGCCACAAAAACGTATAACCCGATCGAAATTTGGCAGAATGTTGAGCGTGTTTTCCAGGAAATCTTGTTATCCAGGAACGTATGAACCGAAAAAAAACAGCGCAGCTCTATGGGACGTTTCCCGTGCTTTCACTCGCGAGCGTATGAACCGGGAAATCGTATGAACCGGAACGTATCAACGAGGTTCTACTGTACAACCCCGAACAAGTAAAAAAGTATAGAAGGGTCATAACAAGAACGACTGACGGTTGCAATTAAAATGTTAACGTGTTTTATTGTCGAGGCGAGAAGAAAGCAATGTTTTCACGCATACCGGAAGTTCCAGAATTGAAGATGGCGGCGCCCACGTAGAAAAGGTGTATAAGAATGGTGGTGGAAACTAAGCATGAACCAGTGGCAGCTTGTTTTTAGTTTAGAGTTTGCTCAATTGTTTCTGAAGTGGGCTGTTTATTGATCGACGAGTTTTGTCAGTAATTTCTGGTTCACACATCTTTGGATGGTATTTCGATTTCTTTCACATGTGCGTGCGTGTGCTTGTTACTCGGACTTCCCCCAATGATACAGAGATCCAGTTTCTTAATGGGACTGCACCTGCATTTATATTGAATGACTTTATTCCAACAACTCCTTTGGAACTACGAGCGACTTAAAGGCTTAAGGGTTCTACTCAATTGCTCAAGACAAACTAAAAAAAAAACTAAAAAAAACTAGGTTTTCGTAAAATGGCTTTTTAAGGGGAACACTACTCTGAAAGGCTAACTTTTGAACCGTCTTATTTGTATAATATTTCCAGGGTGTACTCGTAGCACTGAGAAAGGATACTACGCAAATTTTCAACCTTCCTTTAACTTTATCCCACGATGAGTCGCATAAAAATACCGTATTTACTCTCATAATAAACACTTTTTTTTCCAAAAAATTGACACATATTTTGGGGGTGCGTTCTTTACGCGGGGTAAAACTTTTGCATTTACACACCTTGCACGAATGTCATTTTAGGTGCCAATATAACATGGCAGGGTACTGTGCCTTGTCTCCACTGACAGAGGTGCACCCATGGCTGGTCGTCGGCGCGCCACACTAACCATGCTCTATAAATTGCAAACCTTTTTTTAGGGCGCTTTTGGCGTGCCTTCTGCCGAAATACACCATCTTCCCGAGGGGAACCATGGGGTGATGCGGAGCATCGTGTTGGTTCCGAGGAAAGAGTCAGTTGCGTGCTGACGTCGAGAGATGGCGCCACCGACTGCCCTAGCGTTACCCCTACGCGAGCCTTCGTCGGGGCTCGCGGCAGAGAAACTTGAAACGCTCGCCGCTCGCCGTTTATTTTTTTGTTTTCACACTTGAAGGAGAGGAGACTAGAGGAGGAGAGTTGCGCGCGCGGTGTGAGTAGAAGCGAACGCACGCGAAGTGGACGCAGCTGGTAGAGAGAAAGAGCGGAGAGAGTAACGCGCAGCTGTTGGAGAGAAGGAAGGAGGAGAGTTGCGCGTGCGTAGTGCGAGTGCAGACTACGACGCCGCGGGACATAGACCCGAGCAAGAGATGCTCCGCATCTAAAAAAAGCTCCCTGCAAAGCTCACTCGACACGAAAAGCGACGTGACCGTTCCTAGGCCTAACCACTTTCATGGTGTCACTGTCTGAAAGCGGATCACAGACGATGGCGTGTTTGTTGACATCAATGCATCCGATGGGCGAAGCACGTCTGGGGCTTTGGCAATTCCTCGACCCCAGTTTCTCTAGGCGTGCGCGCCGCTCGGTTTCGTGGTTTATCACTTCCAGAACCACACAATTGCAGCCATTACGAGAGCGGCTTGGCGTGGCTTGACTTGGCCTGGCCGCTTGGTGGCAAAAGAAAATTGGCTTCAAGACTCGCGGAGCCGAAAATTAAAAGGGTGTTCATTACGCGAGAAAAAGAAAAAAGTCCAAATATTGATGCCTGTTGGGGGATGCGTTCATTATGCGAGGGCATTCATCATGTGAGTAAATACGGTACATTATCCAAAAAGTGCATCTGCTGAGGAAAGCTATCGTTTAGAAACGGTAATGAAAATGGCCAGTTTTTTTGGTGGAACATACAATAAAATACTTGCTTAAAACGACAATAAAAAAAAAAAAAAAAAAAAAAAAATTGGGGTGAAGATTTTGAGCACATGCACAAGGCGTGTCCTCAGAATCTTCACCCTGAGGACATGCCTGGTGCCGGGGCTCGGCGTCAGTAGGGTAGCAGCGGATCAAGCGTGCGAAGACTCCCTTCTGCATCTTGGCGACATTTGGAGCATTGTCCTTCAACGCGGTTGCATAGAAGCTTCTAAGCCTCTTCATCACGATGTTGGTGAGCTTGCCTTTTCCTCCAAGCTCCTTTTTTGTTTTTCTTCCAACTTCTCCATTCCGGCATACATACACTTTGCCACATGGTTAACACAGTCTTCCTTCTGTACATCTTTGTTGTAGAGGCCTAGGCTTGCAGCGTGGTTGAAAGCCTTACTGTCCCCGTCACTGAGCACAGTCACATACTGCATGTTGTGCTGTTCCACTGAGTGGCTGAAGATGTCACCAGCCGCTTGCATTTTCATCGCGTTGGAGGAGCCCTCAAAGTTCTTTTGGCAGACTTTCTCGTGCGACTGTGCCCAAGCTTGGTATTCATCCGAATTTTTCTTGGGACCGAGGTTGCAGCCATGGCAATAGTTGCTCTGCACTGAGAAATCAAAGGCCAAGCCAGTTTTGAGTTCGATGACTGCACCGACCCCAAAGTGCGACGTGTGGCCGCGCTTCTGCCATGTGCCGTCGTAGCTGAAGCAGACATCAAGACGATCCTTACCATCGTCCTGTCCTTCACCTTGAGCCTCCTCTGCTTGCAGCTTTCTCGCAGCATTCGCAGCCTCCTTCATTATGTCGCTTGCCGCTGCCCTTGATGCGTCGTGCATTTTTGCTGCTATGTTCTGATAGGTCTTGTGGGAGCCACTGGTTTCCCTCCCCCGATAAGGCGTAAGCTGCGGAAGTTCCGGGCAAAGTCGCCTGGCTTCGAGCCTGATCGCTCCGTATCGTGTCGGAAAGAGTAAGCCACCATGTTGGCCTGCCCTCTCGCACTCCTCCGTGCATCTCCTGTTTTCGGGGGACCAGCGAGATCGCGCGGGACAGTCGGGCCTGCTCTCCTCCGAGTGGGCGGCTGTCTGGTTGAGAAGTCCTGGATTGGACTCCGGGCGACGGGTTGAGTTGCAGCGTGAGCTCGTCCGGCCGGTGAATGTTAGCGTTTCCTCTGGTTCTGACAGTCGGCGTCCCCTCCTCCTAGTGGACGTCCGTCTGCTGAGAGCCTTGGCCCTAACTCCTGCGACGATGGGTAGTGGCTTGAGCTTGGCCCACTGGCGTTGACTCTGCTCGCAATTGCCCTTTTGGCTCTCAGTTTGGCTGGCACTGCGGGCACTCTGTGTCCACGGCTCACTTAATCGCTGTGTCTTGTTGGGACCCCTGGTTCTCAATAAACGCTGTTAGATACCGGGATCATCGTTGTTGGCATGGCATTGGCGAACCCGCGTGTGGCGACCGCCCCTCGCTGGTAGCCGTCAGCCGCGCGGTGGGACGGCCATTGGTTTCCCCTTTGAGCACCGGTCCCCGGATGTAAAGTTACATAACAATCCATTCCCCACAGTCTTGAGATGCATCGGCGGTGGTGCACTCATGCTTCCAAAAAGTTTTTTTTTAGCTTAATGAAGCTAATTCGACAGTCCTGACCGACAACACAGAGGCGCGCAGTGAGTTTGTTTTGCAGAGTCGTTCCCACAGGCGCGTAGTGTGGTGCCTTTGCTATCTCCCCAGAAGGACTGCAAACGACCACAAGCTGCAAATTCGCTTCAGTTCCATATTCTGCCAACTCAAATCCGCTTCCCAAATAAGTGGAACATAGCAAGGCGCTCACCACTGTCCGCACGGCTGAAACATGCACAAAGCGATGTCCGTCGAGGGATCGAGGTCGATTGCTGTCGTCGATCGGTTCACGCTCAGCCTCGCTGCGTTCCTCGAAAGTAGTCAAGTCATCAACTTCCTCCGGGAGTGAATTATTCACAAAACACAATGTAAAAGCAGCATCCTCCAGTGGTTCCGACGAAGTCCAACTCCAATTTAACTGCGCTGGCAGCGCAGGCGACACCGGAGCTTCTGAGCCCTTGCGGGATTCGAGACATTTCGGTTTCGTGAAGCGAGAGCGCCTATCAAAGCTTCTATGCATATTAGCTTCAACTGCAGGCATTTTTCGGTGAAAACAAGCAGGTAAGATCGAAGAAAAACTGGGCGAAATGGTCAGGTCAGCGAAAAAATGTGTTCTGAATGCGCCCCATGCGCAGAGAATCACGTGACCGAGGACAGCCACTCGCTGCTCGGTTTTCATTACATCAGCCAATAGCAGCGCCTGTTGGCTTATTACCACCATTCTTGCCCCAGAACGAGCGCTTTCTACTGGGCTCTCGCCCGTGCACGGAGGGGTAAAGAAATAAATAAAAAAGTAAAACTGAAATGACGCTTTGAACGAGACTAACTGCACCACGCTAGGCCTAGTAGCCGCAGGGCGATCGTGTTTCGAAACTGATGCTTACCATTGTTCTCATTGTGCTCACCCAAGCACGGCACTCCTGCGCATTACTGATGAGTCAATAATGATTATTTCTGCCGTTGTTTGCCCACGCACACTGATAAAACTTTGTGAGGGTGTTCCTTATTGGTTGTACATGCCAAAATTATAAAAATTAATTTTTTTCGAGAAAAATAGTTAATTTGAGGTTGTTTTTTTATTAAGGAGGGACTCCTTAATAAAAAAAAAACGCTGAAGTGAAATTCATACCATAGAATACCGCGGAAGTGCCCACAATTAACATTTCCCAAACTTGGAAATTCCACAAATTATAGGTCGAGTGCCCGCCCCCTCCAAAGCACCGGCATCAGCGGAAAATAATCGCCCTGTTGTGGCGGCCCCAAGAGGCGATGGCAGGGATATCTGCTTTCTTGTGATGGCAAAGAAAAAACTACTTGTGACAAGAGCATTGACCTCCTATTCTGAACTTGCTCGGAAGAGTCGTTTTCTGGGTTCAGTAGGCTCGTTTGATTTCCTAAACCTCCTGCACCAGTGCAGAAAAGTGTAGGGCAGTGCATTTCCAGTATGTGTATTGAGATATGACCGAAAGCACACCGCACTACACTTTTCTGCACCAGTCCAGGAAGTGCAGGTAAATCGAACAAGCCTAGTTACTATGGTAAGTACTAGTGTCCCCCCATCATTTATCGTGTGAAAATAAATGCTTTCTTTGATTTCGTTCACCCTGCCTTTAAAGCTCATTATTGGCTGCCATCTTGGTGTTTATTGATTTGACCATCTCTAGATTAACCCAGTTTTCAGTGAAAGTGGGCACTTCCCTGGTATTTTACGGTACCGTAAAATCCCGCGAGATAACCCACCTAAAATCAAGAGAAAATTGGGTGAAAATATGTGGTGGGCTAACCTTCGGTGTACAATCAAGAAAAGTTGAAACCATTATATTTTTAGGTCATGATTCCCTTCCAGGCTTGTTATCGTGGCGAGGGGCAACGAAGTAAAGATGACCTCTTCCCAGTCATCAATGATTGGGTATATCCCGCCATGGCTAACTAGCCGCATTTACGCGCCAAGGCCATCATGGATCCCAGCACTGCTATTACCAGAAGTGGGCTCTCTTTCGGTGTTTAAAAAAAGATATAAAATCAAGCAAAACGTAGGGGGTGGGGGGGGGGCACCTTTCGGGAGTGGGGAATCTCTCGGGATTTTATGGTAGTTTCATTTTCTGGTGGGAACATGCCACGAGTTCCAGGAGTACCGACTGAATTTTAATCGAAGCACTTCATTCACAAATAGATGAAACGGTCACTGAACTATTAGTATTTTTGTCACTGTAATAGGAGAGAAAACTAATGCACGTGTAACGTGAAAATAAAGAGCCGCAGATATTTTTGATTTGTACACCTGGAATCCGGCCACTATTTTTGCGGTTGCCAAGTGTCACTAGAGCTAATCTCTGGGAAGGGAAGCAGCAGCTTTGTTCTTTCCTAAGGCTCTAAGGTTGTCACCCCACCACCTCTAGGAACGCCAGTCACTGGAGCTAGCAATACCTCCCTGCCCAAAATGCTCTCATTCCGGCTGTCCAAACTTGCAAACATTAGGGGCTGCAAGTATATTTGCTACATCCGATTCGTGAAATTTGGGGACTGCCAGAATGGAAGGTATTGCGTTTAGCCGCTTCTCTCTTGCTTGGATACTCGAGGATGTTTCAGTTTTTACATACTGCAATTCTGTAAATAAATTCTGTAAAAAATTGGGCTGCACATAAAACCAAAAATACACGCCCCCCGAAAAAACCCTGATACTTTTCAATTATTTTCAGTGCTCCTTTAAAATCTCTGAGGTGTCATTCTTCTGGATCAGTGTGCGATTTGAGAATGCTGAGTTTAGTATCCTTTACCCAGAGAAAGTGAATATTAGAGTATGCTCAATTCAGATGTCAGTTTGGACTTTTCTTTTTTTAGAGTTGTCGAGTTTTGGGGCCATCCCAGAACTTGTTTTCTGAAGTGGTGGAAGGTGCAGGAACTGACCTTTGACGTTTCCTGTCTTTTCGCTTTAGTACGCAGACCCAGTGGCTGATTTGTTGGACAAGTGGGGTGTTTTCCGGTCCAGGTTATTTAGGGAGTCCTGTGTTTTCTACCGTGGGAACTACGTCAAGGTGAGTGATTCAAATAACAACTGCTACCTGGTTTCACTCGTTAGAGGGTTATTGTTTATTACTCTGAAGAAACGTCCATTCTAACTTCCCCTCGTAGAGGCTATTCCTGCGTCCACAATGATTGCCCAGTGTATTCCTGAAAGCATTTGGGCCCAGAAGTGAGACCTGAGCTGGGACACTAAAGTGGCACATTGAGTTTTGCATGCTTGGTATCCCTGCACAGATTGCCGTTTTGGACCCAGATGCTTTGGACTTTGACCATGCACTAGTCTCCCTCCATCTCTTGCAGTGATTGACTTTCTGCAAGGTTTGCTAAAATGTAAATGTGAAAACTTTTTTTTTAAGATGCGTGTAGCATTTATATTTTGCGGTGTTCTAAAAGTAGGCCAATTTTGAGACATCATTTATAGACAAGTGAGTAGAAAAGGCATTTCAGGTTTCTGAAGCCGGAAGAAGGGCGGAAAAGTGATGAGATAATTGGCAGCAACCTCATCTTGAGTGTAGCAGAGTTGAGGGATTGTAATTTGAAAAGCTGACAAATGAGGTTGCCCCGATCCTACCATATGCCTGAAACCAGAACTAACGAGTTTTGGATAAATTCTTTTGCTATTTTCTGTAAACTTGTTCTTCTACTCGTGAAATCCTTTGTGCATGTAGATTGGAGCAGTATCTTGAGTGCAGTGTGCTCGGTTCGAATTGCATGGCCAGCAGTTTCTCTTTTCTCATGTGTCTGATCTGGAGGCTCAAGGGGTTGATTCTGTACTTTCCTGTCTTTGCTTTCCTGGATACTGGGACAGATTAGAGTTTCCTGTTTTCCGAGCTTATTTTTCGTCAAATTTGGAAAGTGTTTTCTGGAGTTTATTTTTTTCTGAAAATTTAGAGTTTATCGGTGTTTATTTTTGTTAGATTCCCAATTCTCAGAAATTCGGAGCTTAATTTTGCAGTGTTTCCTATTTTTAAAAAATAAAAATAAATTATATCTGTGTCCAAACATATGCTCAATTCAAAAGAATGCGCTTGTATCAGATAATATTTCTTCAGCTGGATTTGGCATTGGCTCCCTTGCCATTGGCAATACTAATCTATCCCAGGACACAACTTGCAAACAGGTGTTGCTTCGATACACGTCGATACCTTAAAAACGCAAAACTCCTCTAGGTAGTCGCTGGGAAGCTCGTTTTCATCCCATCCTATGCCATCACCTTAGCCCGCAGCTGTGTGGAATTGTTCATACATTTCACTCTTACACAAACACAACCCCCCTTTCTCTGACAAGCACAAATAGTGTCGCGTCTGCAGTGCCTGCGCTCTTTCTACCCACGTGGGCTGCAGCCTGGATCGCCACTACGCCAGGGGTGTTTTTCATTTCCGTCACGGCCAGTCGTGCCTGCTCGTTTCTCTCCCCGGGGGCTCATCGGGACAATGTCTTAGTGCTAGCGTTTAGGCCTAGGATTGACAGCACATGGTGTCAGAATTGGGCGTTGAGTGACATGCCAGTACTTGCCGAAGGTATGCGAACATGCCCGACGAGCTCCCCGCTCCTGTCACGTCGGCATTGTCAGGGTTTGCCGTGTGCCCACCTAACCCGTTCCAAAAGGAAGCAGACTGGCCTGACTGGATCCAGGAGTTGCAAGATTACAGACTGGCGTCCGGACTCGGCCCCAAAAACGTGCAAGTGTGCACCCTTCTCTGTACTGTGGGACGCCAAGCAAGGAAAACTCGTTCATGCTGCGACAAGTTATCAGACCGTTCGAGCGCGATTCAACGACCACTTTAAGCAAGTGCACAATGTGGTCTACGACAGCGCTTGTTTCCACCAGCAGATACAAGAGGCTGGAGAAACGGTGGATTAGTACACATCTGCTCTTCAAACGCTAGCGGAGTAATGCGACTTGGGCGACCTCGCAGACCGCATGGTGTGCGACCGCCTCATTCTCGGGCTTTGCGACAAGTCTCTCACGGAGTCCCTCGAAATGGACTCCGATCTGACGTTCAAGACAGCTTTGGCGAAGGCGCGGCTTCGGGAGACTGTCCATCGCCAACAGCAAGTACCTTGCGGCGACAGGACGCCGACGATGCCAACTTGGAGGCAGTGTTTCGTCGAAAGAAGGGCAATGCTCCAAGCCGAGCACTACATACACAGCAGCCTTTCGAGACGGCTTGACAGCTCCAAGGGCCATTTGCACACCGGCAGTTCGCCTTGCAGCTTTTGCGGGCAGAAGGTCCACGCTCGTTCTGAATGCCCGGCGTCCGGTGTGAAATGTTTCAACTGTAACAACCGCGGACAGTTCGTGAGGGTGTGCAAGAAACCACAGCAGGGTCACCAAAATAGACTGTCCCTTTTGTCAGTCCAGCAGGTTAGCAGCACCTGGTTTCTTGACTCTATTGGCAAGCCGAATGGGAAGAAGTCACAGTTCACTGAAGTAACTGTCAACAGTGTGCCCTTGTCAGCGAAGATCGACCCCGGTGGCGAAGTATCGGCGGTGCCAGTGTCATTTTGCGGCGTTTCGCGTCATCTCTGAAAAGCGGATGAAATTTTGACAGGCCCCAGAGAACAGAGTCTCAACGTCCTGGGAAAGTTCTGCGTCGAGCTCCGATGGAAGGACAGGGTACTGAGCAGGTGCTTTGTGTAGTCAAGACTTTACGTTCTGCTTTGCTTGGTCTCCCAGTGATTGAATCTCTGGGCATAGTCACGTTCGTCGATGGCGTTGCAAGCAGCAGCCCAGTATGACAACGACGTTTTCCAAAGGACTTCAAGGGACTTGGAACGTTCCCCGGCACGTACACAATCAAGCTGGATCCAATGGCTGTCCCGTACGCCTCGAACATAGCCCGTCGACTGCCAGTTCCTTTACAGTGCAGAAGAAGAGAATAAAACAGCAGGAAATCATCCGGCCTGTGAAGAAGCCTACAGCCTGGTGTGCTGGTATTGTCCCTGTGCTGAAGCCATCGGGGCAAGTGTGGCTGTGTGTGGACCTCGCCCAAATGAGCGGTGGAGCGTTGCGAGAGTGCTTCATTTTGTCTACTGTCGACGAGTCTCTTGCACTGCTCGGGGAGGCTGGCATGTTTTTGAGATGCGACACAAATGCTGGATTCTGTCGAATCAAATTAGATCCAGAGTCCAAAGAACTGGCAACTTTTGTTACCCCACGGCAGGCACGTATCCAGGGGGGTGGCCCATGGGGCCCAGGCCCCCCCCCCCCCCCCGAAATCTTCAATCTTGCTGGGACCTCCTCTCCCCCTCATACAACATTTCGTCATGGGCGGGCCCCCCCGAAACAAAATCCTGGCTACGTGCCTGCCCCACGGTGAAGGTATTGTTTTACACGGTTACCTTTTGGCATCACATCGGCTCGCGAACACTTTCAGAAGCAAGTGCAGGAAGTCCTGAGCGGACTGTCCGGCGTTGTCAACACGATGGACGATGTATTCGTTTTTGGGAAGGACACTGAAGAACACGACCGCCACCCGGAGAACACGCTGAAGCGCCTGAAGGTGGCCGGAGTTACCCTCAATCCGGCAAAGTGTGGGTTCGGTGTCAAAGAAACAAACTTCCTCAAACACACCATCGACGAGCACGGGATCAGTCCTGACCTGAAGAAACAGCAAGCGATCTCGGATCTTAAAGCACCGAAGGATGTCTCGGGATTGCGACGCATCCCTGGTATGGCCAACCGATCTTGCAACTGTCACAGCCAGGGCCGGATTAAGGAATTTTGGGGCCCTGGGCTAAGGCTGTTCAAGAGGCCCCTAATGGTGGTGATATACTGACTATGGTGACGATAGTGGTAGTGGTAACGACCATGACGATGATGTATGTTTATCCAACTTATAAAATACAAATATCGTTCATTTTATGATATATCTCGGCAGGTTTTTGTATCTGTAGATTCGATGATTAGGAAATTAGGGTTTTACTGGGTGGAAATGAAGCAGATGCGGTTGTGGATTAGAGGCTGTTTCGGAAATAGCCAATCACTCACTAAGAGGTACAAAACGCAAAGCAATGAACGATTAGGGAAAATGATAAATAAGTGTCGCGCATGTTGAGCAGGGCCTCGTAAACATCTGTTGAAAAATTGAAAATAATGACTCTGCGTTCCTATGAACTAGTGTGTGACCAAGTCTACAACTTTACTTCTTTCTTTCTTTCTTTCTTTCTTTTTTTGTTTTTCCTCGGGCAGAGCCCGAAAGAAGGGCCGGTGTGGGCGGTGCAGGCAGTAAAAGGCTAAAAAAGCCTGACGTGGCACCGGTCCTTTACAATCCACACATTATACAGTACGTGTCTCTGCCGACTAATTAAGAACTTTTTTTTTTATCCATTTGGACGTATTACTTTAAGCTAAAAATAATAGGTCATACCTCAGAGGCAGGAAAAGTGTTGTCTCGCACTGGCAGATTACTGAGATCAGACACAGACTCCAGAGCAGTTTCTTGCAGTTGCTGCCTCTCGAAAACTTTTGGGTGACATCTCACGAGCCGACTCCTTGACACGCCTGTTAGTGGTTAGAAAGGATGGCTTCGGAAGGTTCACCGTTATTTCTTTTTGTTTGTTTTGAAACTTGTCGTTTCAGAGGAAAATTTCCATATGGAACTATGCTGAATGACAAGAAAAAAATGAATAATGTGTAGCATGTATGTTGCTCGTGTGGCCTTCGGCAACACTTTTTTTGCTTGCCTTCCAAGCCACCATTCTCCGCAAAATTCGTCGGGGCCCCAGTACAATAGAGAATCCCGTGGCCGTCCAACCGTCTGGCTTCAATTAGAAAATACTTTAAACGGGACCGCCAGCATCGACAGCTTTGCTTCCTTCCACAAGAAGGGTGGGAGGCAACGCTAACATTTTGTTAATCTAGCACAGCCTTTTACAACAAGTTCACGATCACCTGCTCGTCTAGAGAAGGCAACTTTTTGGCAAGACTAGTGACGAGAAAGCCAGGGCCCAGAGGCTCATGTGATCCTCCTTTAGGTTTGAGCTCTTTTAAACTGAAACCGACTAGCCTTCGTTTTCTTTTTTTTCATTCATATTTCCAGGGGCCAGCACGGGGCCCCTTGGCAGCACGGGGCCCTGGGCTGCAGCCCCCTTAGCCCGTACCTTAATCCGGCCCTGGTCACAGCACCCTTGCAGGAACTGCTCTGCAAGAATCCGACTTAAGGGGACATGCTCCTCGAGAATACGTTTTTTTAATTTTGAAGCTAGGAGGTTGAAATTTGCAAAGTTACTACATATTGAGCTCCTCTTTTCAGATATGTAGTCAGTTTTCTGATACCTGGCTTGGTGAAATATCTGTGCACGTATGAAGGCATATAAAATGCCTTTTTTGTGCACCCTTTTTCTCTCAAATTTACTTATAAGAGAGCATCCTAAAATAGCCTGGTTGCTTCCTTGTGAACAGTAGAGTGTGCAAATCCCCCTGAAAAAAAAATATATCTATGCCTGGAGAGAAAACAAAAATTGTGAACTATTGTGTCATCACTTTTTGTGTTTCATTTTTAGTTCTATAATTCTTATAAAAATTCAGTGGTGCCAAACACATAACTAGCAAGATTTGCGCACTCTATACATCACTAGGAACAGCTGTGCAAAATTTGGTTACGATACAGTAACCACAAATAGTGAAATTTGTGTGCACAAACTCCGAAAACAGGCAAAAATACCACTTTGAGAAAAACGCAAATGAAAGTTTAGTTTTATGTGGCACACCCATATTCTCACTCAAACCACACGAAACTTGGTGGTCATATAGTTCCAAGTGTCAGAGCCTGGACCACCAAACTAGAATTCTCCCACTACACAGCACAGCTCCAGAAAAGATGCCAGTCCCTTTCGCGTAGCGACCGATTCCTGGACGGCGAGTTTGCACTTTCCGCAAGTCGAGCATGCCGCGCCACTGACGAGAGCTTCCATCGCGCCGATCTTGCCGATCGCAGTACTTGCACGCTCATCTGCAGCTCTCCCTCCGTTTTCACACATCTTCTTTTCCGATGCACTAACGAACTCGTCAGCGCTGCCAATGAAACTCGAGCGATCGGACTCGAAAGCGTCGCTGCGCCGCCCCGACCGAGGTTAGGGTTAGCCGCCGCGGATGAACTTTTCTTCTTTGAAGCTTTCCGGTTGCCCTTTTCGCGACTTCCTTTGAACTTGTGTGTCGTCCGAGACTTCCGAGCTTGAAAGTCGCGTTTTCCGTCGACGCCCATCGCAAAGAAAGCAGAATGATCGAACAAGCCGTTGGTTCTGGTATCTGTATCAGTGCGACGCTAGAACCACTAGAACCGCAAGCAAGCTTTGCCACGCAGCACGTTGCTCTTGGCCAATGGCGGGGCCACAATCGCATCACGTGATTTAAAAGTCTAGTGGCGACACGCGTTTGCAGCGGGAAAAGCATTTATGTTTTATTATTTGCAACCGGAATACAAAACTATCGACGACAGTTACGGAGAGAAAACGGCTAGGCCTATGCGCCCAAAAAAACGCGATAACGAGTGACGCCGCGATCCAAAGAATTACGCGCTCGAAAATGGCTCAGATTTGCGCTGTTTTCCATCGCGAGACGGGCTTCAAACTCATATCTGACTAATTTCGCGATGATATCCGGTCTTGATTTTTTACACGCAAAAGGGGAAGGTTCAAAGATAATAGAACACTAAAAAAAGCTAAATCACTTTTTTCGAAAAAAATTGCCGTTTTTTGACTTGCATCTTCCCTTAAAGGCCGACGACCAGACACGAGATTCTGCAAGGCAGAAGATCCTCCTCACCCTGGGGGAGGAGGAAATAGGCAATGGTGGACAGGGTAAAATGGGGAGAGGAGAAAGCGGGGGCAAAGTGGAAAGCGCGAACTGGTCGTCGGTCTTTAAGGTCCACCACGAGATCAGTCGCTACAAGCTCTCGAGAAGCTCATCTCTTTGACCACACATGTCGCCAAGTACAACCCAAAGCTGCATACCGTGTTGTCTGCAGACTCGCCTTCATTCGGCCTTGGGGCAGTGTTGTTGCAGGTCGAGTAAGACGGCCAGCAAAGACCAGCAGCCTTTGCGTCTCGTGCACTTACACCAGCCAAGAAACATTACGCATAAATTGAGAAGGAGGCGTTGGCGCTCACCTGGGCGGCAGAAAGGTTCTCGGTCTACCTCGTGGGCTTGGAGGCCATATTTCAAACAGACTACCAACCCTTGGTTACGTTGCTGGGCAAGTCTGCATTGGACACGCTTTCCCAGCGGCTTCAGTGTTTTAGGATACGTTTGATGCAATTCCGCTTCAAGATAGTCTGTGTGCTGGCTGTAAGCGGGCCAGACGTCGGGTGATGAGAGATTTATTCAGGAAAGGCAGCGGCTTACCGTATTTACTCGCATAATCCTCACACTTTTTTTTTCCAGAAAATCGATGGAAAGTTGGGGGTGCTAAAATTGTGCGGGGAAAATTTTCCGCAAAAACGTAGTGCTCTAAAAAAAAACGATGTGGCTGCAAATCGGGGTTTTCGTGCCGGCAGCTACCTACAAGGTTTGAGAACTACCAATACAGGACTTACCTTAACAATAAAACCACAGGTTCAACACAAAGCAAGATTTATTTACAAACACGGTCCGAGTTAAGACTTACCTACGTCGCTGATAACGACCTCAGTCCGAATCACCGCTCATTCACACTGCAAGCGGATCCGTGTTCGCAAAGCGGTTGCGAACGCGGTTGTATAAAAATCCAGTACAATTGCACGCGCACTCGATGACATCAAGTGCGCGTGCAATTGTACTGGATCTTTATCACGGTGACCTTTATACAACCGCGTTCGCAACCGCTTTGCGAATGCGGATCCGCTTCTAGTGTGAATGAGCGGTCAGTCCTAGCATCACTGGTCGTTGCCCCTCGTCGTCACCTCCCGATTTCTCGACGACTGCGGGCTGCGCGAACGCCGTCTAGTTGCGCGCCCGCGAAACCGGCTCAACGACAGTGTGACTAGCGTCTGAGAGATGGCACTAGGCTGCCTAGGGCGCCTTGGGCGCTTGGAGCATTAAGCGGCGTGGCTACGGAAAATCCGGGCGGTGGAGAGTGCGCGCATGATGCGGGTTTCACGAGCAGGTGACTTTCGCCGCTGCAGTTTTGCGGGTGCGAGGATTACGCGAGTAAATACGGTATATAGCTGAGGCGTGACGTGTCTTGTCACGTGTACCGGCTTGGTTCGGGACGTCACGATGAACTTGAGCCACGCTACATCTCCCCTCCGTCCGAATGTCTCTCGGGCAGAGGGTACCGACGAGGTTCTTGACATACTCTTGAACTTCTCTGAGGTTCTGGAGGCTGTTCGATGTCTTGAGCATCGGAGGCCTCCGAGGTTCCAGGCGCCCCAGCTGTGGCAGGGGCTGCGTCGTGCGGGGCCGCTACCTCCAGGAGGTGCTCTCGGGTGCGGCGGACTTCGCGGCCGTCTTCGGTCTGCAGGATCATTGAGCGAGGCATGTTAGCTTGTCTCAGGACGGTAGCAGGAGCCCATGTTCATTTGTCTTGTTCGTAGGTCGTGACCTGTTGTCCTCGTGACAACGTCGGCAGGTCCATGGCGCCGCAGTTGTAGTACCTTCTTTGCCATTGGCGGATCTCTTGTAGTCGGTTGTGGACGTCCTTGGTCAGCATGGTCTCTGGCTCCAGGTGGCTCGTGGGCACGGGAAGCAGGGTTTGTGTCTGCCGTCCCATCAATCTCTGCGAAGGGGATTTAAGAGTGTCATCCCGAGGGGTGTTCCGCCACTCCGTTAGAGCTAAATAAAGGTCGGGAACTTTGAGGGAACATTTCTTAAGCAGCTTCTTTGCTTCCTGTACAGCTCTTTCTGTCATGCCGTTGGAGCGTGGGTGATACAGACTGGAGGTGACGTGGGTAATGTCTAGCTCCTCTAGGAAATCCCGGAATTCTCTGCTGGTGAATGGTGGGCCGTTGTCGGTGACCAACCTCAGGGGTAGTCCGTGAACAGAGAAGATCTCCGCGCACCACGTCTTAACCGAGTTCTCGGTGATGCGCTGTAGTTCCCAAATGTAAAAAAAAAGGAATAGAAGTCCACGATGACGGCGAACTCTCGGCCGCCATAGGAGAAGAAGTCTAGGCCCACGACTTCCCACGGCAGCGTAGGGACATCATGGCTCAGAAGGGGCATTTTGGCGTTCCGTGGCTTACTGAGTCCGACAAACTTTGCATGCCATGCAAAACTGCTCTATATCCGCAGACATGTTTGGCCAAAACACTACAGTCCTAGCCCGGGCTTTCATCTTTTCTGCTCCCGCGTGAGCCGCATGAAGAAGACGCATGATTTCGACTTTCTTGGAGCTAGGTATGATTACCTTGTTGCTGCGAAACACCAGACCATCTTGCGTGTGTACCTCTTCTCGGTATGTCCAGTATGGTCGAACCGCCTCTGGGACGGCTTGCTTGTTGTCTGGCCAGGTCGTTTCAGCGAAGTCACGAAGCTTGACGAGCGCAGGATCTTCGTTGGTAGCTGCTAGTAGATCTTTCAAACGTCGCTCGGAAGCTGAAGCATTGTCAAGCATCATTCACTCGAAACTGTTCGGCTTCTTCTTGCATTTTGACTTTGCTGGGGAACCGTGACAGAGCATCCGCTAGGAATAGTTGTTTTGCCCGGCTTGTATTGCAATTTGATAGGATAGCGTTGCAAGGACAATCGCATGCGTTGCAACCGCAGTGGGCACTGATGCAATGGCTTATCGAAAATTGGGACTAGGGGACGGTGATCCGTTTCCACTGTCACACTTGCCTGGCCAAAGATGTAATCGTGAAATTTTGTGCAGCCATGCACAATCGCCAACGTCTCTTTTTCAATTTGTGCGTAGCGTTGCTGCGAGTCAGTGAGTGAGCGAGACGAAAAAGCGATAGGGTGGCCGTCTTGGATAAGCACGTCGCCAACCCCAAACTGACTGGCGTCAACCGAGAGCGTGACTGGCTTTTTTGGGTCGAAGTAGGAAAGAACCGGCGCCTTTATCAGTGCCTGTCGCAATGCTTCAAAGCTTTCTTGCTGTTTTTCCGTCCAGACCCATGCTATATCTTTACGTAGCAAGGTCCAAAGCGGCGCTGTTAAGACTGACATGTTGGGAATAAAGCGCTGCACGAAATTCATTGTGCCGAGCAAAACTTGAAGCTCCTTACAGTTGTTTGTCTCCGGCATCTGCAGGATGTCGTGCACCCGCTCTGGGTCGAGGCGCAGACCTTGCGTTGTGAAGACGTGTCCCAGGTAGCGGACTTGTTGCTGCAAAAAGATGCACTTCTTGGGGTTCAATCTGAGGTTGTGTTCTCGACACCGCGTCAAAAGCAGAGTCAGGTTATAGTCGTGTTCTTCTTTCGTTTTTCCCCACAGTAGTATATCATCCATCACGACAGCAACACAAGGCAACCCTTCTAGCAGTCGGTGCATTGCGGCTTGAAAGATTTCCGGCGCAGAAGCGATCCCAAAGGGCATGCGAAGAAAGCGATAGCGCCCGTATGAGTATGCTCATACGGCGCAGAGTTTAGAGCTAGCCTCCGTGAGTTTGATTTGCCAAAATCCGGACGCGGCATCCAAAGTGGAAAAGAACTTGGCCTCAGCAAGCCGCGGAGCGACATCCTCTAGCGTTGGCATGGGGTAGTTCTCGCGCAACAACGCTTTGTTAAGTTCTGTTGGATCCAGACAGATGCGTATCTTGTCCTTTTTAACAACTGTGACCATGTGGCTAGACCATTCTGTTGGCTCGGTTACCTTTACAATGACGCCTTGCTCCTCCATGCGCTGTAGCTCCGCCTTCACCTTTTCCTGAAGAGCCACGGCTCCTCTTCTAGCCGGCACGACGACACCCACGCTGCCGGGCTTGAGCTTCATTGCGTACTCGACGTCCTTCAGCTGTCCGAGTCCCTTGAAGACTTCTGCAAAGGGTTGTGCTGGCGGGTAAAGCTCTTCGAGATTGACGTTCTGCACACGGCGTATGAAACCCAAGACGTTCGGCGATATACCGCTTAAAGTCACCGGCACATTGTGGTCTACTACGAAGAATGTTTCTTCGTGTGTCCCGTTGTTTGCGGAGAGCAGCAGCGTTACTTTGGCCTGCGAGGTGGTCTTGTGACCGAAGAAAGCAGTGAGCGTAGCGTTACAGGCTTGCTGGGGCTTTTCCGGGAGCCTCGTCACGTCATGCTGCGAAATAACGCAACAATTTGCACCAGTGTCCAACTTGCAAGTCATTGGCTGACCCTCTATCTCGACGGTTGCGCTCCACTGGTCTGTCGCGATTGTGTTGATAGATAAAGCCTCCAAGAAAAAATCTTCGTCATCTTCTACGCGCAGTTCCCGAAGATTTTTCTTCTCATTGTTCGCTTCTTTTCTTTGTTGCTCGTGAAGTTTCCGACGACTTGCACGCTTGAGCAAAGTGATTCAGCCTTCTGCATTTGTTGCACGATTTTCCTTGCGCGGGACAAGCTTGGGCACGGTGCACTGTGTAACCACACCTACTGCAGGGTTTAACGCTCGCTGCGACGGTGTTCACTGCGGTGTCGTGCGCGGCTTCTGCCGATTCACTTATTTCGCGGAACTGCTGTTTTCCTTGCTCCTGAATGCGGCACATTTCGACTGTCTTCTGATAGGTCGGGTTTTCTGCTATCAGTTTCTTCTGCAAGCCCTTATCTCTAATGCCAAGGATAATACGGCTGCGTAGCATACGCTCTTCTAGCTCTCCAAATTCGCAGTTTTTTGCTAGAATTCTGAGTTCTGTCAACCAGTCGCTGAACTACTCGCCTTCCTTCTGATCCCTTGACCCAAAGCGGAATTCCTGGAAGGTCAAATTGGTTGCCGGTCTGTAGAAGTCCTCAAATTTACGAATCAGGGTGTTAACATCATTTCTGTCCTTCTCAGTCTCAAACTTGAAGCTGTTGTATGCTTTTCGGCCTTCTTCGCCAATAGTCACCAGCAACGTTGCTGCCTGCACTTCTTTCGGTTGCTTGCTCAGTTGCGTAGCTGTAGAAAACAATGCAAACTCACTCTTCCACGTTTTCCATCCAAGCTATGTGTCGCCTGAGGTGTCCAAGGGCTTCGGTGGCGGTAGGTGTAGTTGCGGTGTTGACGGGGTCGACATCTGGACTGTTTTCTGGCTGGGCACCGCTGCCACCATGTAAGTGGGCCAGACGTCGGTCAGGAAAGGCAGCGGCTTAGATAGCTGAGGCGTGACGTGTCTTGTCAGGTGTACCGGCTTGGTTCGGGACGTCACGATGACTCCGACTTGAGCCACGCTACACTGGGTAAGGTGATTGCAACAGCCGACACACTCTCGCGCGCTCCTGTCCCAACATCGTCTGCTCCGACAGATCACAGTCGACGAGGTCACTGCATTTACCTGTGGCATCTTGCAAGGTCATGAATGAACCTAGATAAGCAAGACGCCTTTCGTCAAGGATCCAAGATTTGAAAGGAAACTGGGGTGGCATTTTCTCGGGACCATTGACCATGTGCTCTGACTAAATTTAATTGTAAAATACCATCATTATTTTTTTATTTTTTTTTGCATTGGGACATTGAATTTTGGAGTCGATAGAATAAATCCGAATTGACGAAAATTTCACTGGCGAGTGTTTTTCGGAGGTTTTCGGCTTTATAAAAAAACACGGAACCTTAGCTATAGGATATATGTCTATATAGGACATAGTAGCTAATTTGACGCTCTGTTTTGTTCTGCTGACTCGCAAGCACACATGATCACAGCTAATGCTATGACATATATGTAGGCGTAGAGGAGTGGCGTGGTTGGCTGGCTGCATGTTTTCATTGGCGCTCACTGGAAGCTTCATGGGTTCACTTTAGTCAGTGAAAGCCTTGACTGGTCCATTGCTGAATTTCCCTGCAAGTTTCACTCCAAAATTGGTGGCAATTTTATCGTAAAGTGTCTGCAGTGACAGAAACATGAGGTGTAGCCAGGCACGTAGCCAGGATTTTGTTTCGGGGGGGGGGGGGGGGGGGCCCGCCCATGACAAAATGCTGTATGAGGGGAGGGGGGAGAGGAGGTCCCAGCAAAATGGAAGATTTCGGGGGGTGGGGGGGCGGGCCCCATGGGCCACCCCCTGGCTACGTGCCTGGGTGTATGTAGCCATGCATGCAACTTTTGAGAAAATTTTGAGAGTATCATTTTGACGCAAGTTAGCATGTATTGCATTACCAGATGATTGTAGTGAGGGTCCCTAGATTCCAGTGCACGTCAGCACTCGGTCAACTATGAGAATGTCCTATAGGCTCTTCCTTGCTCCCATAAGCATCTAAAAAGCGTCAGTAGCATATTACCTCCAATTGAGAAAACCTACAACAAACTTTCACTCAAATTGAGCTAGCTTGTCTTCGTTATAGAGACTTTGCTGCATGACGTCGGCTTCAAGGAGATGTTCTTTAGAACCGACACAGTTCTGTACAACAGTGCTGCTCTATTGGAGAGCGTAGGAAGTCGTCATAACTTAAAACCATAAGACTAAGAAAAAAAAAAAGGACAACACAACACAAAATGTCAAGAACAGGCGAGTTTATTTGTCCACACCAAAACAAGAAAAGAGAACATGATGTTGCGATGATTTGACCTGAAGTGGCTTGCCAGGCTAAACCCCTGCAACACTAGACACGCTTCCGACAAGGAGCATCCGCTGCTGAGCACCCGCAAAGATAAACTCCGTCCAGACTAGGAGAACCGACCAACTTTCTACACTCTAAAAAAAGCCCGTGCGTCTACTTTCCCGCACAACACTCGGAGAGCCAATCTCCGCAACTTACGGAGGCAGCTCAGCGAATCACGATGCCGAAACATATGTTTAGACCAAAAATTCAGTCTGAGTTGTGACATTAAGCAATGCAAAACGTCACGCTTGCATTGCTTAATGTCACAACTCAGACTGCTTTTGGTCTAAACATATGTTTCGGCATCGTCATTCGCTGAGCTGCCTCCGTAAGTTGCAGTGATTGGCTCTCCGAGTTGTGCGGGAAAGTAGACGCACTGGCTTTTTTTAGAGTGTAATCTCAGGGTGGTAGATTCTCGTTTGCGTGCGTTCACCTCTCAGAAAGTCGTACTGTCCCAAGCTCTTTTTTTATCTTTGTTTCTTTGAGTGTTGGCGGATGCCACTGCTGCTGGTTGTTGCAAACAGTATGAATGGCAGATTGCCTTGAAGCTCAAGCGCACACACAGGGAGGTCACTCACCGCGTAAACAAAGCCAGGAAAGTAGTATCTAGGGGTCGCTATCTTGGTGTTCAACATTGAGAGGTGGAAAAGCATCAGCTTATCAATTCAAAATATTGCGTAAGGTACAAGGAATACAGATGCAAGTTGGTATTTATGAGGACGTTTTCTGGCTGTTTTGGTCTCACCACGTTAACAAAACATTCGGAGCCTGGAGAGAGGCATTCAGAAACTCTGACTTCAGCATTTAGCGAGAACATGTCAAAGAAGACTTTCCTCGCTTTGTTTACATTCCTTCGGACCTTCCTTGTGTGCGTCCACCAACTGTCTACCAACACTGTTGGACTGGAGTCATTGGCCTTATTGTTGAAGACTGGCTTCCTCCTTGGGAGGTGGTCTTTGACGATTTGGGCTCACTCGGATAGCGTGCTTGGAATTGCGCTTGTGCATTCTCCCGTGCGTGGTGTCTTGCAGGACCTCGGAAGGTTAGGGCGAGACTTGCACAGGGTGGTGATCATTGACAACTCTCCGGCGTCCTACATCTTCCACCCAGACAATGCAGTAAGTGGGTTTCACTGTGCTTGCCGCACAGGCGCTTTCTTTGCACCAGCGAACTTTGCTGTCGGTCGGTTTGGTGCGCAAGAAGCCTCCCGGTATACACGTCGTGAATATTGTTATACTTCGTTTCAACTTACCGTATTTGCACGAATATAATGCGAGTTTTTTTTCGGAATTACGTGCTCCAAAACGCACCTCGCGTTATATTCGGAATCGAGTACAGCCACGAGGCGCGCGAATCTGGAGAAAGCCAGAGGAGAGAGCCATTCCTCCGGCTCAATGCAGGAGATCCGGTGGGAAAAGAAGTGGGGGTGTGGAAGGGAATTTATTAGCTATTGGGCCACGTGAAGGGGCAAATAGAAAACATAAAAAAGCATTTTTATCGCTTTTGTGTTTGTACAACGCGCACTGCACGCCGCAGAAACGCAGCGCGCGCACGCCATGCGGGAATGCGGGCACTGGCCAATTCGAGCCGAGTCAAGCCAAGCCAGGCCAAGTCAACACAAGCCAAGCCAAGACCACTGACCGCGTTTACGCAATCGTGCAACACAAGGCGTTTGTTTATGCAGAGGGACCTGAACAAGAAGTATGATCGTGTATCGGGTTCAGCAGTCTTTTTTCTGCCTGCGCATTTTTTAGTTTCTGCTCCAGAGTGGTCTGGTGTTTGTGTGTTGGTGCTTCTGCTTCGTGCCTTGTTTGGATTGTAAGCTGCCCAGGAGCTCGCAAGGAAAAGGAACTACCAGACAAGCGGGGTGCGTGCTGCTGCTTATCTGCGTAGTTGCCAAGTGGATTGTAAACGGAAGGACCTGAGCAGTGAGGATGAGTGCAGTCAAAACATAAACTGATATTTCTTCTATTTCCATTGACTTTTCACTTCTGCTATGCCCCCGAGTGCGAGAAATTGATGTGGCCTCGGTTCGCGTTATAATAGTAATAATATTTTTTTTCTTTTTGAGGGCATCAAAACTTGCCCTTGCGTTATATTCGTGGTCGCGTTATATTCGTGCAAATACGGTATGTTGTACCGCAGCGAAGGCTAGAAGCGCGAGCTCATAGCGTTGGCAGCCGCTCAGGGCAACTCCGCTTCATTTTTGATATTTCGAAAACTATGCAGCCCTCTTCAGTATCATAGAGGAAGACCCCATGTCAAATATTACGATCTAATTCCGTCTATATATTTAATAAACTGGCCAGCAAACTTTCAAATGACCCAAGTCGCTGAAATCTGCCAACTCTAGCGTGCGACGTGAGGCGCAATCGTCAGCGCAGTCAATGCGACGTAGTTGGAGCAGCAAACGTTGAACCACTATGTCAGAGGCATGACTACGTCATTCTCACGTTTTGTTTGTTTTTACTTCTCGGAGCAAAATTAAACGATGACGTCATGAGTTTCTCCTCCCGGTGTTGGCTCTACGGCGTCCACGTGATCACCGTAACGCGGATGCGCTAGTTTGCGCTGCCCTGCGCGTTTATCGCATGTCCGGTTTCTCCGCTCCCCCCTCTCCTCGTTCGTGTTCTCCCCTTCCCCCTCTCCCCCGGGCCATCACCGTCCACGCCATGCGAAGCGATTTGCCCGCGTCGCGTGTCCTGTACCTCGCCCCCACGAACGTCACAAGACCACGTGGTTCGACGTGACGGGGCCATGACTCTGATGACACGAGATCAATGTTGCCTGACGCAACCGAAGTTTCGGTTTTGGTATCAGCTGATGTTTAAATTGAGATTACACAAATAATATTCCACATTTCGCGAATCCGAAGACGTAGAGCTGTTTAGTAGTGCTTTGTGAAATGGAATCACATGTAAGCCTAAATTTTTCGGAATTGAGTGGAGTTGCCCTTTAAGTCACGAGAGCTTGTGCCGCCGAGATGTGCCCCAGAGCAAGGAGCTTGCGCTTGTAGCCTTCCCTGCGATACATCATAAGGTGAAACAGAGTATAGCAGCTTACGTTTTGCGGTCAATTTATTTATCCCAGTTTATTGCACACTGAACCGTTAGTGTTTCAGTTTCACCAGTTCTATAAGGAAGTTGTGGACTGCACTGCCTCCTTATTGAGGTTTAAATGGGGAATGTGAGTAGCAGCGTGACTGTTGCAGCATAAGCCTTAATTTTTGTTAATTGTCGTGCCATATAATGAATATTGCCCATTGGCCCAATCTTTATCGATACGCATGCAGATTATTGTTTTGTTAGTGAAACTTTAGAAAATATCGATACGCTTGGGGACGTAATAAAGTGGCCCGATCAACCGTAAATATTTGAACCCTAACCCCTGTAAACTCGCAAATAAGTTTGGCTATTCGTGTCATCAAGTGTGGAATCCAATAAAATGAGCACTAAATTGGTTTCTTAACATACCCCACACTTCCAGGAGGCAGCATTACTAAGTACTTGTCCACTCTTGAGGCATAGCTCGGCCACAATGGTTTTGCAGCTAGGCTTTTTAAGTATGCTCTCTGCACAGGATTTAATGTAGTTTTGTTACAGTGTTCTAGATGAGGGAGTAGTGGCAAAAGCGAAGCCAATGTCAGTGGGAGGCGCTGTGCCGAAAACGTGGACGGCCACCTGCGGCGTTGCAGTCGACAGCTGGAGAAGAAAACTATTGCATAGCTTGCTTCCTTGCGCGTTAGCAGCCATCGGGTGCTCTTGGCAGGCACCGCATGTCCAAAAGATTGCATGTGCAGATCACTCCAAAGCATTAAAGGGCCCCTGAAGAGAAAAAAAGAGTTTTTTAAAACAGTCTGGGTGGGACACGCGTTTCAAAAAATAAATTTTACGCTAAAAAAAAGTTTTTTAGAGCAATATTGACGGTGAGAGATTTATTTGAAATTTTGCGCTGAAATTCCAGGTCATTCAGCTCGGCTTCTCATTGGCAACGATGGTCATTCAAATCAGCTTCTCATTGGCCAATAGAATGAGTGACAGCTTTGATGTTGGTTATAAAATCTTTGTGATCTCTTGAAATCGCCTTTTGATTTACATATTTTTAGGTTTAAGAAACAATCCACCGAATGAACGTCGTAATTGTTTACAAACGTTTTACAAAATCGTTACTTCCGTTCGGACAAAACAACAAACCCAACAAAAGCTTCGCCATTTTGTTTTCTGTCATGGTCGCCGTCTTGCGACGCGTCTCGCGTCCTTAGGTGGTTTTATAGTTTTATCGCGTTTATATGTGAAGACCTACTGAAGAGGGCTTGTTGCTTGTGTTAGTTAGTTATGGCCGATTCACATGACGGACTGATCCGCGGACGGTGACGACATGTCTGTGGTTCGTCTGTCTCCCAAGCGCATCCACACGAGGGAGACGACGAGCAGACGACAGTGAGGACGGACCGAACCTGGTCGCCAACCACAGTGCCACGAAACTCCAACATCGCACCGTGGCACCGTTGTCCAAGAGAGAAATCGACGTTCGCTACCACGATAATGAATTGTACGCCGCTGTTACGTACAGATCGAGACAAAACACCGTGATAGGCTTCGCGCGAAGCGCCACTAGCTTTACTAACCCAAAGCATGAGAGTGACACAGGCATGGTCCTGCTCGAGAAGGGTTCCGCGTAGAAGCGACGAAGTTCTAGGCTCGCGAAGGGGCGTTTGGAGATGCCTTCACGCACTCCGCGCTCGTGCACAACACTCAAGTTCACCACAGCCACAAGAGAGGTCTTGCTCGGTGAAATCCTGATTGGACGTGCAAGAATCATCGCGGCGTGCTAGACGAGTTTTGACGGGAGCTTCTTGACGCGGACCCGGAGGAGTACAGGAACCTGCGTCGCGTCAGCCAGACAACGTTTCTGCAGTTCCTTTTACACGTGGAACGAAGAAACGCCCGACAAAATGAACCAGCGAACGCACAAAACACAACGATGTGCCACTTTTGTTTTCATCGCCCAGAAACAAAAACAAGAAAGCAATGTACTGTTGCCAGACTAAACGCATTTCAAGTCAATCTCCCGCCAAAACTCCGCGAGTGAAAAAGGCGCTTAACTTTATCAGTCTGCGCGTCCGCGGACGAGGCGCGGATTGCAGGAATCGGTGACGTGCCGGTCACTTGGTACACGGTCTGCGGACGAAAATTGCGATTTGGTCCGTCGTGTGAATTGGCTGTACGACGCGGTACGACGTGCGACCGGCAGACACAGGAAGTAGCAATGGCTCTCGTACGGGGCGCAGCCAAGCCAGCCAAGCAGCCAAGCCGGTCCACTACGAAGAGGCGGAGAGTACCTCTCCTCCACGCGTCCGAAATGCCGAGAGAGAGAAAAAGTGGAAAGGTGGTGACTACCGACTTAATTGCAACTAACGCAATCAATATTGCTCTAAAAAACTTTTTTTTTTCGCGTAAAATTTATTTTTTTACACGCGTGTCCCAACCAGACTGTTTTGAAAAGACTTTTTTTCTTTTCAGGGGCCCTTTAACTGCTCAAGTGATAGTATTTAATGTGGCCACTCGGCTGCATTTCTTTGTTAGGTCACTCAGTCGTTACAGAGTACAGAAGCATGAAGCAACAAATAACCTGAAGCTCGATCAGTCGATCCGCGTAGCTTTTTCGCCCACTCTTGTCATCAGAAGTATCTGTTATTTTTAGTACCTTCAGTAGATTCTACTTTTCGTAACTCTGCCATGCCCTTCTGTGCTGTGCAACTAATTGTATTTCCCTAAATGCTTCCATGTGAACATATTTATTGTGTGTGCATTGTCATGGCATTAGCCATGACAATGCACGTTTTTTCTCACTTTGTTTGGTTTCATAGGATGCATAAAATCGGAATGCAGCCCTAAGTGTACATGTTTTCAAGCTATTTTTTTTTGTCATGGTGCATGCGAGCCACAGCTTCCTTGCAAGTGAGTCGTTGGAAAGTGAAATTGTTGCAATTTTTCCCCCTCATTTATTTGGTCGGGTTCTTAGCGGCATTCATTTCTAAGTATAAATAAACATTATTTGTGGTCAGGGTGGAAAACAATCTGGATATTTTTGTTTAATCAAATAGGTCAGATTTTTTTTATTCGAATCATACTTGCGTGAATGAAATCTCTTCAGCTAGAAATTAGTGACTTTTTTATCACTAAATTTGTGTGTGTGTTTTTACGGCTGTCTGGTCCTGCTTGTCATTCTTTACTTCAAATACAAAATAAATACCCATGGGAAGAACGCTGATAGACAAACGGTAAATAAAAATGTTTTCAACATTGTTTTGGGGAAAAGTGTTTCATTTAATTCATTATAGCCAAATCGGGGCGACTTAAATCCCTATAGCCAGATTGGTGCAATTTAAAAATGATTTGAATCAAAATTTTAATTACCTTCATTTTTATTATCCACCCGGTTATGGTACAATTATATCAAAGCATATAATGGAATTCATTGTTGTTTTCTTGCTGTGGCAAAACAAGGAAGGAAGTGTTTCATTGGGAGTTGCAGCTGGAGATCAGTGGAATACCAAGAATTTAAGAACACAAATGTTAAGCAACTTCTTTATATATGAACAGTGAGCAGCTAAGGAAACCAGGCGTAGCTTGAATTTTTCTCCCCAACTTGCAAGCCAGTCCGCCAGAAAAGAACATGACACTAAAATAATTCTGATGGATTAGTAGTTTTCATTTTTCAGGCAGAAGTAAACTGAAAAGAAATACCAACCTTGTTTTTTTTTGCTGCAATAATAAACTTCCCATCACCGAACCCTCAATCTACGTCGGAAGGGATCGAAAGCTAGCTGTTGGGATCCGATTTCATAACAACATATAAGCTTCAAAAATGCATTGGCAGGGGTGGAAGCGCTGCGCCAATTGCGCCACCCTGCGCCAATTCACTTCCCTGCGCCAGCCTGCTCCAAAATGCCAATTTCAGCTTTTTTTAAATTTTTTTTAGTGTTTTCTTTAAATTTAGCGGAAAACGGTCGGCCACTGGCCACCATGTGGTGTGTACTTTTGTTTAGGCGTCAGTGCGGGTGACTCGTACCAACTCGACTGGGGCTCCGAACCACGTGTAACCGCAGGGCGAGGCGTCGATTTTAGTTCATCGAGAGTGAGATGTCGATTTTGACTACAAAGAGCTTGATATACGAACACATCGGTTTGGTTTCGGGCATAGTTGGTTGGCGCGGTTGAAGCGCGTATGCAGTTGCCCGTGGTCCCGATTTGCCGTGATCGTGGGAGTTGGTGTCTCGGCACCGGTGGGCTACCTCGGCCATCAACATGAGCAGAAGTGGTAATTGGTTTTTACTAGCTTTACCTGTTATTTGGTAGCGTACCATATTTTGACGCTTAGCCGTTAAGAAACACGTACTATGTTAGTTACGTTTGTTTTTCTTTGCGAACGCAGTTAAGAAACACGCGCTATGTTAGTTTCGTTTGTTTTTCTTTGCAAGCGCATGCACATGCGTCAACATGAGTAAAAATAAATGGTCTATACTAGTTTTACCTGTTATTTGGTAGCGTACCATATTTGGACGCTTAGCCGTGAAGAATCGCGAGCACAGGCACATGCGTTCTATTAGTGGCTGTGATATTTTTAAGACAATATTTTTCCATCTAAAGTATATATAGATATAGCTTTGTATGTTAACTTGGGTGTAGGGATTATTGTATTTTATGAACAGGGATTAAGAACATTTGGATTTAATGAAAACAGGTCAGCAAGGACTGCTTTATTTTGAAACATGTTGTGGTACCTTAATTTTTTTTATGGAGACACGCAATGCACAACATTTTATGGAGTACATAAGGTTGCGTTGCTCTTCTAGTCGATGCTTAAAGCTGCATATGTACGAGTGACTGTGGTATTCTAAAGATATAAAATACACATTTTATTTTGCATCTGAATTTTTGTCAAATGTCAGTAGCCTTGTATTTTGTTACTTAACTTGATATAGGGCTTTTTAAGCAGTGATTGAACATGTGTATTCTTTATTAAACAAAAGCTGTAGTCAGCGAAGGTAGTTTATCTGACACCTTGCAGTGGTTTAGTTTTCAGGATACATGTTTACAATTGGTCTATTAAATAGACGGTTTTGTACTGGCGTGGCTCAAGTTGTGCTTTTATTGTCGGGGCCTCCCATATAAAGTCTATCATGACTCTGCCTGCTGCCGGAATGGTTCTCAAAGCCTTTCCTTTGCATAAATTGCCAATATTCTATATTTCAATGCAATAGAAATAGAAAGGTATGTATGTATGTTGCTTGAAAATTATTCTGGGATGTGCATGCATATATTTTTGCTACATTTTCACATTTAGGAACAACAAATCACTTTTAGACACCTGTTTGACCTCCGTGACCTGCTCCAAAACCTACTTTTACGGCTACAAAACTTACTTTTGCTGCTCCCGAGCTGCTCTAAAGCGAGCCTTTTACTGCTCCAAAACTGCTCCAAAGTGGGACTTTTGCTGCTCCCAGCCCTGCTACAAAAGGCTCTAGCCCGCTTCCACCCCTGATTGGCGTGAATAGCATCTGCTTCAAGGAGTGGGCAATTTTTTCATAAAAAGTTCCGGACATTGCTTATAACTAGGGCTCCGTGTTTTCGGATAAATCCGAAAAACTCAGAAAAACACCCGCCGGTAAAATTTTGGTCAATTCGGATTTATCCGATAAACTCCGAATATTTATGTGTCAATGCCACTCGCCCCCGGCAAAAGAAAAAAAAGTCGAATACTTTTTTTTTACAGTTAAATTAGCAGAGTTAATGGTCCTGGGATAATTTTACCATAATTATCTTACGAATCTCGGACCATTGTCAAAAGGGGTCTTGCCGCTTGTTTCTTCAAGGTTGATTCAGGGCAACAGGTCGTTCGTTGTACATTCAAGTCACGACAAAAGCCACTCTTTTGGTTTCCAGTTTGGGCCATGCGATTTGTGATTTAGAGAAAGGAAAGGGTGTGTTTTAGTAACAGTGAAAGCTATGGACCATAGGATTGTATAAAATTTGGAAGAGGGGCAGTTCAAACTCTCTATTACCACCTTAACCACTCCACCTAGATTGATGCTAGATTGATGGAATAGGATGGGATGACTACGAGCTTCCTAGCGACTACCTCCGGGAGTTTATTGATTTTAATGTATCAGCGTTTGTCGAAGCGCCACTTGTGGTTGATTTTGGTCGTGGATAAAGTATTATTGCCAATAGCAATGGCACCAACGCCAAACTAAACAAGATATTTCAATTGATACAAGCGCGTTTTATTTGTTTATCTGGCATACATTTACATTCGGTTATTATTTATTTATTTATTTTTAATAGGAAGCAGTGAAATTAAACTCAGAATTTCGGAGAATTCGAAATAAAAAAATATAAACTGAATCTTTGGCAAAAAATAAACTCCGAAAAACACCCTCCGAATTTCACGAAAAATAAACTCCGAAAACACGGAGCCCTACTTATAACTTATAACGACCAGTTCTGAATCTTGGCACCTTAGCCAAATCTCTAGAGCTACTTTCGGGTGGAGACCGAGCTGACTGAGCATTCACCTATAGTTTGTTTTTGTTGTAGCGGCACTGGCGTGTAGTGTTTCAAGCTTGCCTCTTGTGGCATGTTGAACACCAAGAAACACATCGCCACTGCATGCACCTTTCAAGCATTTCAAATACTCTTTTCTTCAGTCTGACGACTGCAAAGCTTATAAAATGCCGTATAAAATGGTGTGCTGTTGTAAAAACATCTCTAGATAGCGTCGTCAGTCCGACGCCCCATCTTGCCAGCGCTACTGCTCGGGGAAACTGAGCCAGTGCCACACAGCGGCATCCGCTTCGGAGGTTTCATGGAGTGCGCGCCACATTTTCCATCACTCCCCTTCTAGAACACTAGTTTTCTTCTAAATTAGCCATCTTTTATGGTATATGGATATTTTAAAGGGGCACGAAAGTGGATTTTGAGATGGTCATTACGACGCAGCCTCAATTTGTGTTATGCATCCTAGAAAGCCCAAGTTTACAGTGGTGGTTGGCCTTTTTCTTTATAAAAAATGCGACCAAACGTTCCAGACAAAGGGGTGGGTCGCAATGTTTGGTTGCATTTTTAACAAGGAGAGAGGCCACGCGTGATAATAGTGAATTTTTGTATTCTAGAATGTTTTATGCTCATAGATGGAGCTTGCGTTGTCAAAAGACCGTCTGGGAAACCGATTGTGCCTGAGGCCGAGGTAAAATGCGGCGTGGTTGGGATGTTGACCGCCCGATTGTTCAAGGGCGGTGGGTGCGTCGCAGGTGCCTGTGGGGTCGTGGTTCGACGACATGTCGGACACGGAGCTTCGCGACCTGATCCCATTCTTCGAGAAGCTAAGCAAGGTGGACGACGTGTACTCTGTGCTGCGCAACTCGGAACAACGCAGCGGCCACGGCGGCCACGGGCGGCGGTGGTGGCATGGTGTCGCCGGCATTCCCGACACCGCCGGGCACCCAGATGAACGGCTTGCTGCAGAACTCCTAGCATTCCTCGTCCCGTAGCGTCTCTCGTCGTCTTGCCTTTGCTGCCGTCCGAGCGGGGCTCCTCTTCAGCCGGGAAGAGGCACGGGGAGGGGACCCGAGTGCCTGGGAGTGTCAGGGGCCCACCACAGATGTCTATTTTTGCTACACAAGGAAGCCCCTCCGTCGGAAGCGAGGAGGCAGTCACTGCAATGCAGACGACGGCGGCTCGTTGGAGGGTAGTTGTGTGAGAGCCTCTGCCTGCTTATGTATACATATATAGGTATACAGTTTGAGTTCTATGCTCCACATATTAAACTGCGCGACGAGAACGTGATCTGGTGACTGATCCCTTTCGCCCTCTCTCTTGCGTGCCGGATGGGGGCGGGTTCCTTTCCCCTGGCAGCGGCGGTGCTTGTGATGGGTGGCTCTTTTTTTAAACGAGTTTTGTTAGCTCTTGTTTGTTTGGGGTTTTGCAAATGACCGTCTGCATGCTTCAGTTGGAAGCACTCTTGGCTGGGGGCCCCCTCCTTTATTTCACCCCGTCTTACACTTAGCTGTAATTGCACACCCAGCCATTCCAAAGTTTCACAAGCTAGAGAAGCACAAACCCTAAGGTTCTGTGTTCACCCGAGTCTTGTTGCTTGCTGCTGGGCTGCAGGAAAGAAGAAAAACAAATTGGCGGCTGAGATCCAGGTTTTAATATGTACCATTGTCTGGGGCCCACACCATATACTATATACACATCTGTGTGTATGCATGTAATATGCATTCGTGTACGTTTGATGTGCCAATTTCTGGAACCTGTTCTGTGCGTTGCTAGCTCAACTTGCAGGGCCAGACGGCGTGTATGAATGCTCAGGGCATGTGTGTGTGCCGTGCGGATTCAAAGGAAGTTGGGGGTACTAGGTGCTGCTAAGCTTCGATTTGTGTTGGGAGTGCAATACACATCTTAACATTGAAGAAAATTTGAAGCCTAACAATAAAGGTAGCGTGCTGCCTAATATAGAAGCAAACGTTTTCTTTGGAATTTTTTTTGTGTGCTTTTATTTAGTACTGTTTTTAAGTGCGTTTCTCATTATAGTATGTCTTGATTTGGCCCCTTTGGGTCTTTGTTGCATCGTTAGCAGTGGCCTGAGCCTACCTGCTGTGCATGGAGTACAAAAGTGAATTTGAACGCATCCCAGTGTTCCAAGATCCTTTCCTTTGCGTTTGCGCGATTCCTCCGATTTTCAGTAAAGAAGTTGGTGTAGAAATGCGAGGGACACAAAACCGCATTACGGGTCCTCCTCCAGTAACAATGCTAGTCGAAAGACAGATGCTTTTTTGATTCCATCGGTTTGTAGAAAGGCTGGCTTGTTTTGTCACCTTAATTAAACGTGGCTTTGACATTCTGGATGATTGTTTTGTATTTAGTACACTGACAATTAAATTAATTTGTATATCGAGTGTGCCTTTTTTTCCCTCCCCACTTGAGCCCAGTGTGTCCAATGTTAATGTTGGTGTAGCTGTCCATTGCTTTTGTGGAGCCGACTTTCTGTCCTACAGTTTTGTTCAAATAGTGGCATTGATCAAACTTTTGGAACTGCAGATCGGAAACTAGCGATGAAGTGTGGCGCTTGCTTGTGTGCATGGCGTTGAGCTTGTCTCTGTAACGAGCTTGTCTGTAATTTGCTAGCACCGCTATGGGGCTTCAGGTGTGGAGCAAATAGAGTGCATTGGGCTTAGTCCCTCTGTTCATCTTGAATTTTAACCTCGCCTTTCTTTTTACACCAAAGCAAATGGTCTTGATTGGTACACTTTCACAGTATTAGATGTCCGGAATTCCAGCACTCTTCTGTCCTTCAGATGCAACGAGAAACTGGAAGCAGCTTGGCATGTTTAATCCCAGCACATGTCTATTTCAAAATGAAAACCTTTTCACTTTTCTCTTCTCTGGAGCAGATCTACTAGAACGTTTTAGTCTCTTAAACATATCAGATTGTGCATTTTCACACGAATGCTGCGCTGCAAATGTCTTGTGAAGTGGGTGCGGAAGTGCGGTGCAACTGCTCTGGCCGTACTGGAGGTGAGACCTGGAAAAGAGAAAATTGGAGCCTGGCAGCGGTCTGTGTTGTCCTGTTTCTTTTAACCTTTCCGTTTTCTTTGTGTAAAGCGCTTTGTTCACGGCAAGGCTGAGGTTGTGCTTTGAGAGCTGTTTTTGTCTGGTGGTCCACCAACATTTGGGAGGGTTCAGATTGGAGGTCTGGGGAGCGTGCATTTTCAAAGGCCTTTCAGATATCTGTGGTCCTGTGCGATTTGACCTGTACAAAGTATGTTCTGGGAAGCTGACGTGGGTTCTGTAAATATTTTGTGCGCACCATGCAGCTATTTAAGTGTCTCGAGAGTACAGACTGCGGAGATCCGCGTTCAGTTTGATAAATGATTTTTCAAAGTGCTAATATTTTTGTGTGGTCGGTCTAATTTCATGAACACGTTTTTTGGGTTTATGTTCCTCTCCGCCGATAAAGTTTTACAATCCTGCGTTGCACTTGAAGGGTTTGGGGGTAGAGAGATTTATAATGCCATACGTAAACTGCAATTTCACGATGCTCAATCTTCATTATCCTGGCCACATTGTTGGTTATGCTGAGCTGCAGGTGTAATTACAAGTTTTTGCAAGCAATGTTTTCTACTTACCCTAATGTTACCCCGTGACAAAAGGTTTTCGAGGCATGCCTGACTAGGAAAGGTTTTATGAAGGCGAGCACAATTTTCCCCATGTATTGTAAATACCGTGCATTTTTGTAAGAATGCAAGAGCTGTCCCCCTCCCCCTTTTTTTTTTCCTCAGTTCTGCGATTCCTACTGGGTTTTTGTTTAATTGTAGAGAGCAATAACTTGGTTTTTGTTACTTTGCCTCGTGGATCACTAACACATGTGCGAAAGATATACTCGTAAGAAAATTTAACACTACAGTTTTGGGATGGTTATGTGGTGGCTATCAAATTTTTTTTCTTCTCTGATGTTTGCCTAACAATGGAGTACTCTTGAGAATCATAAGAATGCAATCACTTTGTGTAGTATAAGCGCTTCTCTGCAGAGGCTTTGCACGACACTCGGATTTCTGGGCCTCTTGATTGCGAGCTACAGTTCTATTTGATTTCCTCGAGCCTCGGAGTTCCTCTATTAATGGGATGCTAGTGTATTGAAGTACTGCAGCTTGGTTGGGTGTGGTCTTACACAGGCAGTGTTGGCAGTGGGGGCTGTTGTGCGTAGGGGTGGTTGTTGTAAGGCTTCCAAGGGTGTCTACCAGAGTTTGAGCAGAGCATTGGGTGGCTGTCATTGGCTCTTGGGGCTGCGACATACTGCGGTTTTATCACTTTTTTTTTTTTAACACAACATACTGCCTTTTGTGCCTTTTCATCCCCATGTTGATCGTTGCAAAAACAAATGTCTCCGGTGCAGGCGTGTCATTTTTTTTTCTAATTCGCCCGATTGTGTAAAACCGTTTGTTTTGTAGAAAAGCACCGGAATTTTGTATAATAACAATGTTCCATAATCTCAAATGTATCATAGATTAAAATATTTGAGCTTGTAGGCTGTTTTGCTTTCATTGACTGGATCATAAAGTCCCTTGTCGTCTGCATTCTGCATGTTGCAGGGACGCTGAAGACACTTCAAGACATTTCTCTGCTAATTTTTTTTATTTTTTATTCCCCCGTTTGGAAAGTCTGCCCACAATTACGAATTTTGGAATCTTGTCATGGCATTCGTCTATCAATGCGTATGTCCTCGCTGGCTGAACCAGTTGAGTGCAGGCATGTGCCGTGACCTTGCGCTTTCGTGGGTTTGTACTCGTGTGCCTCCTACCCTTTGACTGCGCCCAGACTTGTGCCGTAACCAAGTAATACTACGAATTCCATTTCATCGCCGTCATATCGAGCTCTGACCCTAACGGTCGGCACGCAATACGTGCCAAACACCAAAGTGGAAACATTTTGAGTGAAGTGGACGTGATGGGGATGAAATGAGTTCATAGTCGCTTCCTCTGGATGCTTTCATCTATGCCTTGAAATTTCAGAAGGTAAAACTAAACTGAAGTGCACATGTAATGAAAATTTGAACTGACTACGGGCGTCGCGCTTCCTGTTCATTTACAGTAGGCCAGTGACCTTTGCTTGTTTATATTGGGGTAAAGGAAAAGGGGGAAGCTAGGAAATTGTTAGGACCCATGCAAATGATTTTTTTTGATATATAACAGCTGAGATGGAAAAAGAATGTCATAAAACAAAATTACAACAATTTTTTATTAGAGCTGTATTTACGGCGCGAAACGAATTTGTAGTTGGTGCCCGCTGGGGACGCCACTGGTCACCTGGTATACTCGGTTTCACTATAACTTTGCGAACTGTGGAGGCTGCGGCCCCCGCGCAGGGGCGGATCAAAGGGGGGGAAGCAGCAGAGGCAACCCCCCCCTCCCCCCCGCCCCCAAACTAAGTCGATCCCCCGTTCTCGGAGGGCAATTTGACATAAGTAGACCCCCCCCCAATAAAACCGAATATTGGCCTGCCAGGTGGTAGAAGGCTCGGTACTCGAGGACGAGGGTTCATAATAGTGTAGGTCGCACCCTAGCAGGCACACTTTTATTCCGAACTTGGAGAACCACTCCGTTGAATGCGAGAATAGTATCCTTACAAATCCCCCCCTCCTCCCCTCCAAAAAAAAACGGAGTTCTGGGTCCGCCCCTGCCCCCACGATCCAATAAGGGCGCCGGAGCAAGGCCCGTGATAACACTCCATCGTCGGGGCCTCTCTACCGCCACAGCAACAGAGCCCTCCGCGACAAAAGCATCAAGGAGAATGCTGGGAATGGTGTTCCACGCGCCGCACGTGCTTCCGTTTGCAGTAGCATCACAAAGTCTGGTCGCTGATTCAGAGCGCGAGGATCTGGTAGCACAGAACATTTCTCGGGAGTCCGGTAGTGAGCGCACAGCTTTTGAGCGGCGAGGACCCGAAACACTTTGCTCGGGACATGACCTCCGAGATCCCGAAGCTCGTGCGCGAAGGATCTCTGAGGCCATGCTCGGGAGAAACCGATGCGACTGGTTACTGATGTCGAGGCTGCGGCGATGGCGGCCGCCGAGGCCTGTGTAAAAATGTCCTTTAACGAATTCTTATTTTCATATTTATTCTGGTTTTGTTTTCACTTCCCGGCATGGAAACATTTTGTACTATTGAAAATAATTCGGGAGAATACTTTTTTGGTCTTCCAAAATAAGGGAACCTGAAAACGTTCTCCAGACGTCTTTGAAAGGACTAGAATGTCCCGACTACTTCCGGGCGTCCCGACAATGTCCTCGTCGGGACGAAGACGTCTCCACCAGCTGAGGACGTCCTCGGGACCATCTGCGTTATCTGGGCACTTGTGTGCCCTATGGCACATGGACCGCCGAAAACTCTAAGCAGGGGATAGTCTTTAGTTTATGTTTTGGCTCTGCAGAGCGGTGGAAAGGCAGCAGCCCGTACCATGGAGGCCCGCGGTGCGGCGTCTGGTGAACATGATTATGTGATGAGTATATACATGGCAAGATGACGACGACATGGGTTGGTATTGGGGAGGATGTCAGTCCGATTCGCAGAAGTCCAGATTTCGTGGAGGCGGGTTGGGCGGGTGAGCAGCCAGCCAGCCATGGGGATCTGGCACGCCGTTCGACCGGTGCATGAAGGAGCCCCAGAAACTTGATGGCGCTGTTGCTCACTGAGGTCCACTGGGGTCGAAGCATCGGGCTCCAAGGAGGTAGTCCAGCCAAAGTAGAAACTGCCGCCTCCGAGGAACCGAGGCCCAGGGCTCAGATTGATGCACCGCCGTCGTCCGGTGTGTCATTCTCTCAACATCATCATTGTCATCTTGCATACTGACCTTTCGACGCTGTTCCCGTGCATCAATATCTATAATCCCTAATCAATCGGCCTCGGCAGTTTGCCGCACAGCATGAGTGCAAACGAAACAGACGAAACCGAAACGGAGGAACGGTGAAGGGGTGGCGTTCCATTTACCCTAGTCAACAGGAGAAGAAAAAAAATATACTGTGTTTCGGCGTCTTGTTGCAGCAGGGCGCCCGTTACATGACTCCTCTGCAACATGCAACATACACAACATGCAACATACAGAGCGAAGTACCAGGAAATGGATACAGTGTGCATTACTTGTGAAGAGGAGGACGAAGACGTGCTGAGCACTTGATACTCTACTGTAAAGGGCTTCACCCTATGCCTACCAAAGACTACATAGATTTAATAAAGTCGTTGGGTTTTAGAGACGAGCGAAGGAAAAGTGGATTTCAAGACAGTAGAGATTACCAAGCAAAGATCAAGTGAATGGTGGCAGAAAGCGAGAGAAAACTAGGTATTTTCTTATTAACTGATGGCAAGGGGGTTTTATAGCCTCACTTTTCAGTGTGGAGTGAATATAGTTTTCACATTTAAATATTCTAAGCTTAAATGGTAAAACAAAATGGCTAGGTGGCGTAAGCTACCACCAGATCCAAAGCGCTCACCGGGTTCATCCATCCATCCATCCTCTAGAGTGCCTTCATACATGCGCGCTTTTGCTTGAGTGGTGACTAGGGGTGTCGCGAACTTTTGTCGAACCGGATTTTTAGGTCGAACTTTCGGGTTCGACTGGGTCAGAACCGGTTCTACGACCTTCGAACTTTTCACCAGATTTGACCGGTTCGACTTTGTGGACAGTGTGGCCAGACCTTGATACAAGCATATCTAGGTTTGGAGAATTTTTTTTTATGCAAAGTGTTATTAATGCGAATAGCATTCTTTGGCTACTTCACGCACTTTTCGTCTATGTATCTATCTCTCTGGCTATCTAACCTCTTACGCCGCGGGTCGATAAATAAATAAAAAAGACCGGCGCCGGCTGGGATTCGAACCGTTGACCCTTTGATCAGCAGGCAGACGCGCTAACCACAGAGCTATGAAGGCAGTCATTCAACGCACCTAAACGGTTGTTTATATCTTTACCATAGGACGCGCTTTACAGCGCTGTCACAGCTACCGGTGCGCGCGCGTTCCATGCACGAGGGCTCATTCCGCTCTCGTGAGGCTGAGCACGGCCGCTAGCTCACCCTCTCCCGCGCTCGGGAGAGGGTGATGTAGCGGCCGTGCTCAGCTCACGAGAGCGGAATGAACCCTCGTGCATGGACGCGCACCAGTAGCTGTGACAGCGCTGTAAAGCGCATCCTATAGTAAGATATAAACAACCGTTTAAATACCGTTGGTTGAGACTAGCTGAGACGCCAGAAAGTCTGGTCGGTACCATTTTGAGTGTTTGTGCGTATGGCGCGTGCTTTGCTCGCCTTCCTAAGTGACACAAACGCACGTGCTGGGCTGCGGAGATCGTGCGCAGGGCTGTGAAAGTGTCAACAAATTTAGAATCGCCTCAAGAGTGGGCTGGCGTATCTAGAGTGTGCCGGCCACCTGACGAACGCGCATAACTCCGCGCATTAACGTAGATAATCATTCCCAAAGGATGGGTTCTGCTGATTTTTAAATTTTGTGAACAACTGCAGGGTGATTCCACGAGAGATCGAACCAGCAGGTCCACTCAACATTTTTATTTTTCTGGTTTTTTATATGTGATGTGCACACAAATGAATCGCACGAAACGGAACTTTTTGTCTCGAAACCGCGTTTTCACTACGAGAAGAAAAATGTTTCAAGATTGCGCGACAGCTCCACTCCCACCGCGGACTGCATTAGGTGCCAACTTTGCGGTCCTGTGGAAGGCGGGCAAAAAGCGGTACGCCAAAAATGTTTCCTGTTTCATGTAACAAACCGAAGTTTAAGTCAACTGCATGCAAATATTGTGTGCTTTATGAATAAAAAATATATAAAAAATTTCTAATTTTCGACCAGGAGGCAACAAACTAACTTTTAGGCCTTCTACCTCAATCTGTATGGCATTAACGAGTTCGAAAGCTGCACATAATATAGGCCAAGGCATCTAAATTATTCGTTAAAAATATGAGCTGCTAAAAATATAAGCATAAAAAATTATTTTGAAAAAATACATTTTCAAAAAAATACCCATTTTGAAAAAACAAAATAAAAAAAAGCCCGGTCTCGATTTCATTAAGACTCAGGGTACAACTCTCCTTAGGCCAGGCAAAAAGAAAGTGCAAAAACATGTTGCATCATTTGCTTGGTACAAAAATTGTAACGGTCAAAGTGGCGGTTGCAAAGCGTCTTGACTCCGGCGTTTTTCGTTTCTCTCCGCTGCTAACTTTTTTCCTAAAAAATCGCAACTCTTTTTTTGTCTTAAATAAGAAATTTTATGTGTTGTAGCTTGCTGTCAGAGAAGATACCTTTCCAGATCTTCTTTTGCTTGTGGCTGTCTACGGGCACTCATAAAAGTTTACGATGGGCGATTCCACGACAGATCAAATCTGCACACAAATGAATAACACAAATGTACACACAAATGAATAACACGAAGCTCAACTTTGTTTATCGAAAAAGCATTTTCATTTCGTAAAAAAGAAAAAAAAATACTTTAAGATTGCGCGACGGCCCTGCTTCCACCGCGGACTGCAATAGTTGGCAACTTTGCGGTCCTGTGGACGGCAGGCTAAAAGTGGTACGACAAAAATGCTTTTGTTTCTTATAATGCATCAAAGTTTAAGCCAACTGCATGCAATTATTGTGTTTTATAAAATAAAAATATAAAAAATGCCTTACTTAGATTAGGCGAAACAAATACACTAACTTTGCGGCCTTCTACCCGAATATGTATGACGTTTTAACGAGCTTGAAAACTATACACAATATAGGCGAGGGCATCCAAAATATACTTACAAAATATGATTTTTTGGTAAAAATATGAAGATTAAAAATAATTTTGGAACAACACATTTAAAAAAATACACATATTGAAAAAGAAAAAGAAAAAAAGAACCCGATTTTCATTCTATTAAAACTTTGGAGTACAACTCTCCTTAGGCCAGGCAAAAAAAAAACGTACAAAAACATTGCACCATTTGCTTGGTACAAAAGTTATACCGGTCAAAGTGGCGGTTGCAAAGAGTCTTGACTCCGGCGCTTTCGCTTTTCCCCGCCGCTGGTCTCTCTTTGCACTTTTTGAAAAAGTTCACTTTTTTACTGGCTCCCTACAAGAAGTTCAGTCTGATAGTATGTATTTACACGAAACACCACAAAAGTTAGCGATGCGTCTGTCGCTTAGAACGGGCACACATAAAATTAAATTGTTGTTGGCCTTCCTGGCATGTCAAAAATCCTGGCATGTCAAGATGGCACATTCGCTATAATCAGATTTAAAAAGGTTTAGTTGCAGTGAGCTCGGTTGCAGCAGTTCCCGCCACCAGTAGGACATGACCGCACCGCTCATCTTGTGTGCCTTTCCTGGACACACGCACAAACACACAGCTGTCCAGATGATATTGCCGCCCGCAGAGCCGAGAAAGCAACTCTCGGTCACGGTCTTCTAGAAGATTCTCATTCATTCTCGCACTAGTTGTAACTTTCCTTTGCTTTGTTGTTCTCGAAAGTGCCAGTTCATGCTCGCCCCGAGCGCGCGACGCTCGAACTTTCTTTGCCGAACTTTCGAGATAACGACGCACTCTAGATAAACAGCTGCCCGCGACCTTGTCGAGTCAGTGTCGCTCGAGCTCTGTTTCGCCGCCGAATCGCCGCCTGCTTTTCTGCTGCCTCGACGCTCTTCCGTTCTTTACTTATTTTTGGTTGGCACAAGTTCGCCTATTAAACCGTTATTTTTGAGTTCACTGCTCGTCTTCGTGTCACCTCCGTTCGTGACATTTCTGGTGGAGGTGCGGGATAGAAGAAGGCCACGACGATGACCGCTCCACCCGTCGTTTACCTGCCCGTCGCCCCTCGGACTCCGACGCCTTTCCACGGGGAGATCCACGAGGACGTCGAGGAGTGGATCCATCACTACGAGCGCGTGGCACGCCATAACGGATGGACCGCCGAGCAGTACCTGCAGAACCTCTACTTTTCGTTGGAGGGTACTGCGAGGCACTGGTTCGAGAACCACGAGGCTGCGCTCACGTCGTGGGACGCCTGCGTCACCGAGCTGAAGCGGGCGTTCATGAATCAGCATCGTAGGCAGCGGGCCGAAGACCTTCTCCAACGTTGAATGGGGTGGAGAACGTTGAATGGGGTTGAATGGGGTGGAGAACAACAACAGGCATTCGACGAACTAAAGCGACGGCTCCAGTCACCACCGATTCTCGGCCATTTCGACCAATCAGCCGAAACGGAAGTTCACACGGACGCCAGTAATACAGGACTCGGAGCGGTACTGGTCCAACGACAAGACGGTGCGGAGCGCGTGATCGCATACGCTAGCCGGACGCTGTCGAACGCGGAACGCAATTACTCGACGACCGAGAAGGAATGTCTGGCCGTCGTTTGGGCCATCACGAAATTCCGCCCATACTTGTACGGGACTCCTTTTCGGGTGGTCACCGACCACCATTCGATGTGTTGGTTAGCGAGCCTGAAGGACCCATCGGGACGCCTCGCTCGGTGGAGCCTACGACTGCAAGAGTACGACGTGACCGTGGTCTACAAGTCAGGCCGAAAACACAGCGACGCCGACTGCCTGTCCAGAGCCCCTGTCGAGTCAGCTACCGGATGTGCCAAAGACGACGGCGACGACAACGACCACTTTCTTGGCGCGGTGAGCATTCACGGTATGGCAGCGCTCCAGCGGGACGATCTTGAGTTGCGTGCACTGATCGACCACTTGGAGGGACGAGGGGGTACGATTCCCCGAGTCTTCTCACGTGAACCTGCCGCCACGGTCGAGTGTTCTTGTGCCCGTCGTGACCGATGCAGTGGCCCGCGGGAAAGTCCTTCTGGAGGGCAGCGTCCAACTGCTTATCGGAAGAGGAATAGGCGTCGCAAGGGGCGTAACGGAGCTGCAGGATGGACGTACTGTGGTCCTCGTGACGAACTTTCGACCGGAGGCGCAGCACCTCACGAAAGGTGCCACTGTAGGACACGTTGAGGAACTCCGGGCCGACGCCGAAATCGCCGCCATCTCCGACGAGCCCTCGCCGTGTCAGCCGCACAGTACACCACCGCCGCAGCTCGACGTCAACCCCAAGCTCAGTGCCACGGAACGACGACAGCTCGGAGACCTCCTCGCCGAGTTCGGCGACTGCTTTGCGACGACGTCGAGGGTGCGCCAGCAGATTGGAATGGACCTTCTCGGACCATTCCCGCCGTCGACGCAGGGAAACCGTTGGATAATCGTGGCAACTGATTATCTCACCAGGTACGCCAAGACAAAAGCACTCCCGTCGGGGATTGCCGTGGAAGTAGCCAAGTTCTTCGTGGAGTCTATCGTCCTCCGACACGGCGCTCCCCAAGTCCTGATTACGGACCGAGGATCCTCGTTCATGGCGCAACTGACACAAGAGATACTCCGCCTAAGCCACACCGACCACCGCCGGACCACGGCATACCACCCGCAGACCAACGGGCTGACGGAACGACTAAACAAGACCATCGCCGACATGATTTCGATATACGTGGACGTGGAACACAAGACGTGGGATGAGGTGTTGCCCTACGTCACGTTCGCGTACAATACGGCGATTCAAGAAACTACCGGCATTACACCTTTTCAGCTGGTGCACGGCAGAAAGGTGACGACGATGCTCGACGCCATGCTGCCCCACGACCCGACGGACGACAGCACCGACGACGCCCAGCTGGTCACCCAACGAGCAGAAGAAGTACGCCAGCTAGCCCGTCTGCGAATAAAGGACCAGCAACGTGTGGACGCTGGCCGGTACAACCTTCGTCGCCGCGACGTGGAGTTCCAGCCCGGAGACAGGGTGTGGGTGTGGACGCCCATTCGCCGCCGCGGACTCAGCGAAAAACTGTTAAAACGCTACTTCGGACCCTACAAGGTCATCCGCCGCCTTGGGGACTTGAACTACGAGGTGCTCCCCGACGGAACCCGACCATCAGGACGCCGCCAGCCACGACCCGAAGTCGTCCACGTAGTTCGACTCAAGCCGTTCTACGCACGATAGGATTGCGACACTGCATGTTTATTTCGTTTCACCGTAAATTTTTTTAGCCATTTCTGTTTTCCTTTCACGTTGCATCGGGACGATGCACTTTTAAAGGGGGGATATTGCCGCCCGCAGAGCCGAGAAAGCAACGCTCGGTCACGGTCTTCTAGAAGATTCTCATTCATTCTCGCACTAGTTGTAACTTTCCCTTTGCTTTGTTGTTCTCGAAAGTGCCAGTTCATGCTCGCCCCGAGCGCGCGACGCTCGAACTTTCTTTGCCGAACTTTCGAGATAACGACGCACTCTAGATAAACAGCTGCCCGCGACCTTGTCGAGTCAGTGTCGCTCGAGCTCTGTTTCGCCGCCGAATCGCCGCCTGCTTTTCTGCTGCCTCGACGCTCTTCCGTTCTTTACTTATTTTTGGTTGGCACAAGTTCGCCTATTAAACCGTTATTTTTGAGTTCACTGCTCGTCTTCGTGTCACCTCCGTTCGTGACAATATCACTGTTGCGAAGACATCAATTCTTCCACCGCGCATTCTAAAAGAGTCTAGATGAACTTTCACAGTAATCCACCTTGATGCGATCCGAGTTGAGTGGATTTTCCGAATTTCCTTCAATGGGAAGCGTTGACGAGCCGTCATCTTTAGACGCAAGGAAGGAAGCGCATGAACGTTCGTGCCGGAGTCAGGCTGAAGACTGCTCGAGTTTCGTTTGTGAGCGACGCCTCAGGTACAGGAGTACGGTGCGCTTATGTTACGGCGGATCCGAGGAGGATGTGTATGTTTTCCCAGCGGTAAACGCGAGCTCAAATATCTTACCAGCTCCTGACAGCGAGATTGACCGCGAACCAGGTGTACCGCGCGGCAAACGTCCTCCTTGGCCATGGGCGTCGGCAGGATTTTGGCTTGGGGGGGGGGGGGGGGTCCCACAGTAAAATACGAAAGAGCTAAATACAGCTTACAAGACAGACATATCTTTCATGAAACAATTATTTCAAAAAGTACAATGCATCAGTAATTTCAACGTAAAAAAACATTTTTATAAACATGTACAGGCACAGTAAATAAAAAAATTGGTCTATGTCGCGGCAAAACAACAAAACAGCCCACTTAGTTCATAATTCTCTCAGAGATAAAAAAGCACAAAGATTTTATAGACAAGTATTGGCATCATAAATGTACCGTACATAATAAAATAGCAAGACAGTGCACGCAAGTCACACGCACTGTCTCTCGTGTGACTTGCAAGTCACAGCAAAGAACAATACCTTTTTATATCCATATTGAACAATATTTGACGTTTATACAAGTTTTTGAAAGCTACCCCAGGTTAGCCTCTGCTCAAATTTACAACTCTAATTTTCTACACAAAATTGTTTTTGCTCGTAATATTAATTCGAAGCATTTCCCGGGTTGTGGTCCGTGGAAGACATCTGAAAGCTGCGTTAGCTGTGTTGGTAAGCTATCACGGCGGGGCTACCGCCGGAGGGTTAGTTGCCATTATAACATTCCATATTTCCTCGACGCGGGTTCCCTTAGCTTGCCATGCTCGCTCTGTCTCATTTCAGAACTGGAGTAAAACCTTAGCCTGCTCGTTCTTTTCTTTATATTGGTTGTTATACATCTGATCAAGCTTAGCTTTGCATGAATACTCTCACAGTTAAAGACGAGTTTGACATACCTGTGAGAGTCGAATTGAGGGTAAAGTCAATGTCCAGCTGGCTCTTTATAGCCTGAGGATGATCAGGAGTGACGGAGACAGCAGGTGCATCGATAGATTCCGGGTCATGACACGACTTTGAGGTCGCATGCTTCTTCGTTGCACAAGATGGATTGTCATTATCACTGTCAGCTTTCCGTTTAAAAAGCTTCTGATGTCCATTTTCACTCCTGACCCATATCAGCCCACGGTTATATAAAAAAGTGGGATTGGGTGTGGAATGTGGCCTTTTCAAGCAACTGGCCCAAGAAGAGGGAGCCAGCAACAGCAAAGTGTGCAGATATTCGAGTGTCACGCATGTGAACACGGTGGTGTCAACGAGGATGGTTCGACACTCCTCTCCCGCGTGAGTTATGGCCCGGGGAGTGTCGTTGTCGACATGGTGCGAACAGAGTTTTGCAGAACTGCATTGTCCAAAAGAGGACGCCTGGCCCTGATTTTGACCCCCCTCTTCTCCTTTCCCATGACCGCAACATGCTACGGGCAAAGGAGAAGAAAAATCCAAAGGCGCATATACAAAACAGAGCAATGACGTGAGCACTGGCATAGACAGGGAGTTGGTTTGGGGGGTCGAACCCCCCCCCCCCCCAAAATTCCGAAGCTACGCCCCCCCCTCCTCCCCGGGGCCCTTCTCCCTCCACTCCCTACGCAGACGGAGCGAAGGGAGAGCGCGGACTATCTCCAACTCGTAGCTACGCCGATTTGTTTTGTTGGGCTTTTTGGAAAAATCCCGCTCTGTGTAGAAGACTATAAAAGACTTGAGCGTGTTGGTGATTTAAATTGACTTAAAACGAAAGAAACACACAAGAGGACGAAACAGACGGCACAGCTTTCGACTTGCAACGACAGATTTACTGGGGCGGCTAGCCGCTCAGAGCTCGACTTGGGGAGGCGATGGGGACAGGGGAAGGGGATGAGGGGAGGTGTAAGAAACGCAGGGAAACCGTTGCAGGGACGAAGACAGCGGGCGGTCGGGGTCTGTGTTGCCTCTTTCGTGGATGACACCTCGCGTCGCTTCGTGCCGTCGGGGCGCGGCGGAGAGCGGGGCGGAAGGGGGAAAGGGGGGAGCTCTTTGTTTGGGGCATTTTGCTGACTTTCCCCCGAATGCCTGTGATTCCTCACAACACAGGACTCCGGTGTTCTCGGAAGTAAATGTTCCCCCCTATGTTTTTTTTTCTTTTTTGCCAGTTAGGCGCGGTTGATTGCAACTGACCGAGGGGAGACCTTTTTCGTTTTTGTGTTTATTGCTGAACGATCCAAGGAAACAGAAGTGCGTGGATTTTATTTTTAGGATAGCTTTCGGTTTCTCCGTTTGCTAGAAAGCTATTTCGCGACGCCATTCGATCCCCCGTACCCGAGAGAGCTGGTGAAGGGTGGGGGCGGGGGGGGGGGGGCAAGTGTACCTTTTGCACCCCCCTGCCGACGCCCATGTCCTTGGCTCCTCCGTAACTTAAGCGCCCCATACCCTTGTACCCGAAGCGTGGTTCTTTTATTATCGACAGTTCTTATAAACGAGACATGCGAAGTCCAAGCGCGATCAAGTTCAAGAAGTCCTGCCTTTCCCAGCCTCCTCCGCCCCCTCCCTCCCCCCCCCCCACCCCGCTCCTTTTTTCCAAACATACACTGCAGTGGTTCACCGAGTAGGAGCTCGTATTTCGCTTACGGCGCGCGCCGAAATAGGAATCATCGTTTCGTGTTTGTATGTTCTTCACAAGTGCTCCGGGCAGCTACAAAACTGATGCGAACACAGAAGTGTGATATGATGGTTCTCCACCAGAACCTTGCACGCATGAGCGTAAACTTTCATGAATCCGTAGACAGCCACAAGCAAAAAAAAAATCTGGAAAGATATCTCCTCTGACAGCAAGCTACAACACATAAATTTTCTTAGTTGAGACAAAAAAAAAAAGAAAGTTTCAATTTTCTAGAAAAAAAAGTTAGCAGCGGGGAGAAACGAAAAACGCCGGAGTCAAGATGCTTCGCAACCGCCACTTTGACCGGTTACAATATTTGTACCGAGCAAATGATGCAACATGTTTTTGCACTTTCTTTTTGCCTGGCCTAAGGAGAGTTGTACCCCAGAGTTTTAATAAAATCGAGACCGTTTTTTTTTTTTAAATGGGTATTTTTTTGAAAGTGTGTTTTTTCAAAATAATTTTTTGTTATGTTTATATTTTTATCGGAAGCTTATATTTTTAACGAATAATTTTGATGTCCTGGCCTATATTATGTGTAGCTTTTTAACTCGTTAATGCCATACAGATTGAGGTAGAAAGCCTGAAAGTTAGTGTGTTTGTTGCACCTGGTCTAAAGTTAGGAATTTTTTATATATTTTTTAAATTCATAAAGCACACAATATTTGCTTGCAGTTGACTTAAACTTTGGTGTGTTATATGAGACAGGAAACATTTTTGACGTACCACTGTTCGCCTGCCTTCCACAGGACCGCAAAGTTGGCACCTAATGCAGTCCGCGGTGGGAGCGGTGCCGTCGCCCAATCTTAAAACATTTTTTTCTCGTAGTGAAAACGCGGTTTCAATACAAAAAGTTCCGTTTCGTGCGATTCATTTGTGTGCGCATTACATATGAAAAAACCAGAAAAAATAAAAATGTTGAGTGGACCTGCTGGTTTAATCTTTCGTGGAATCACCCTGCAATTAAATGAAACTAATTCTAAGAATTGAAGAAGTTAATAACTTAATTTTTTGTAGTGTATTAACTGAAATAACCAATCAGCGCTGCCCTTAATTCTACCCTTAGCCATCACCATCGAATCCGAAGCCAACTGGCTAGCCTGTCGCGCATGCACACACAAGTCGAACCTTAATACAAGGTTCGTCGAATTTTCCACTAAAAGTTCGAAAAAGTCGAACCTGGTCGAACTCGAACCTCGGCCGGTTCGCGACACCCCTAGTGGTGACATCTCAGTCAGTTTTCCGCCCAATCGTTTTTTTATGCATTGTGAAGTGCGCGTAATCCGGTGTCACTCAGCTCGAGCGCGTAGCTTTGGCTAATGCATAGACGCCATTTTACCGCCCAAATCACGCACCGGGTGCGTGAGAGCGTCACGCGCTGGCACATTCAGGGCAACAATGGATGTCTTCACCCTGAGAGAGACAGACATGTAGGCACCCTAGACTCCTCTAGAATTCCTGTATAGGCTCCCTACGGGAGCCAGAGTTGCGCGTTCATCTCCGTAGCGCCGTCTTTCCTGCACGGCATGTTGATCCCGCTCGTCACGTGACTGAATTCGGCGAATAGCAACGCTGCGCGTTCGAGGCGCGCGGTGCCCTCAAAAGCAGGGGAACGTACACCGGGGCGCGTGCAACGTCTGCTTTCCTGCACGGCACTTGATCCGGCTCCTCACGTGATCGCGCAACTCTGGCTCCCGTAGGAAGCTTATTGGGGAGGAGGAGCGACCGTGAGCGGCCGGGGCCGAGATGCGCTTCGATAGCAAACCGAAACTTAAAAACATGTCGAATTTGTGCGGTTTTTCAGAAAGCCGTAAAATGCTTCGCGTGCCTTCTATCGTTCTGCAATTTGCTGATTTAGTGTTTTTCAACGATGCTGAGCAATTTTCTAATTCAAAGTATGCCCTTAAACACAATAATAAAAAAGTTAATTACGCAAAAATAATTAAAAACTTAATTAAATTATACCGGACTTTAATAATTTTCCTACATGGGCCCCTGGCCCAGGATCAAAACAATACAAGCCTTTTTTCGTTGCGATGAGTAGTTTTCGCAGGAGTGATTTGGCCTGAGTTCTCTGAAACACCCTGTATATATGGGTGTTTTCATCTCAAATCGGGCAGGCTAAAAGGGTCTAATTTTTAATATTGAGGAAAAAAGTATATATTTTGGGGACATTTCACAAATGAAGGAGGGCGCAAACCGCATGTTCCCCAGATTTTTTGTTCTCGAGTTACGAAGCGTAGAAGCCGCAGTGGCAGAAACTTAGTGTTTTTGCCTGCCGTCGGAGGTCGCGTGTTTCACACCCTTTGCTGGCGCTAGTGCTTTTTCTACATCATTTTAACTTTTTCACCTCATTTAATAGGTGCTATAAAGATACCTTGATGTATTCAAATATGTTTAGAAATTTGATTGTTTTCTAAAAAAAAAGTCAAACTCGTCACTCCGGTCGCTTTTTGGTCAACTTTGACAGGTCATTACTTTGTCTGTACTTAAGGTAAATTTTCTTTCATTGTCTCTACAGAAAGCCCAGAGCAAGCCCATTATAGATATAATAATATCATTATGGTCTGTTGACTAGCCGCTCCGCTACCTTCACGTAAACGTTGTAAGAAATAACAAATGTTTACAGTTTGAGATCGATTTTCTCAAAAACCGCATTTTTGTAAATTTTTATTTTTTTAAATTTTTTAGATATTTTAGTCGACTACAAGAAAAAATCATCTAGAAATGTAATATTTTGGTTGTATGTCCTCTATTTGAGCCGCAATCACGTGAACTGTGTAAACATCTGTTATTTTTTACAAAGTTTACGTGAAGGTAGCGGAACGGCTACTCATCAGATCATAACGATATTACAATATCTATACTAGGCATGCTTAGGGCTTTCTATAGAGCTAAAGATATAAAATGTACCTTAAGTACAGACAAAGTAATGACCTGTCAAAGTTGACCAAAAATCGACCTGAGTGACGAGTTTGACATTTTTTAGCAAACAATCAAATTATTAGAAATCTTCAAATACGTCAAGGTATCTTTATAGTACCTTTTAAATAAGGAAGAATAGTTAAAAAGGTGTAGAAAAAATACTAGCACCAGCAGAGGGTGTCAAACACGCGACCTGCGACGGCAGGAAAAAACACTAGTTTCTGCCACTGCGGCTTCTACGCTTCGGAACTCGAGAACCAAAAATCTCGAGAACATGCGGTTTGCGCCCTCCGTCATTTCAGAAATGCCCCCAAAACATATATTTTTTTCTTCAAAATTAAAATTAGACTCTTTCAGCCTGCCCGATTTGAGATGAAACCTCCCATATCGGGCAGGCTGAACGAATCTAATTTTAATTTTGACGGAAAAAATGTACGTTTTGGGGGAATTTCTCAAACGAAGGAGGGCGCAAATGGCATGTTCCCCAGATTGTTTTTTCTCGAGTTACGAAGCGTAGAATCCGCAGTGGCATAAACTAGTGTTTTTGCCTGCCGTCGAAGGTCGCGTGTTTGACACCTTCTGCTGGCGCTAGTGTTTTTCCTACACCTTTTTAACCTTTCTCCCTCATTTAGTAGGTGCTATAAAGATACCTTGATGTATTCAAAAGTTTCTAATAATTTGATTGTTTTCTAAAAAAAATGTCAAACTCGTCACTCAGGTCGATTTTCGGTCAACTTTGACAGGTCATTACTTAGTCTGTACTTAAGGTAAATTTTATTTCTTTAGCTCTGTAGAAAGCCCTAAGCATGCCTAGTATAGATATAATAATATCGTTATGATCTGTTGAGTAGCCGTTCCGCTACCTTCACGTAAACTTTGTAAAAATAACAAACGTTCACATATTTCACGCGATTGCAGTTCAAATAGAGGATATACAACCAAAATATTACATTTCTAGATTTTTTTTCTTGTAGTCGACTAAAATATCTAAAATAATTTAAAAAATGAAAATTTACAAAAATGGGGTTTTTGAGAAAATCGATTTTGAACTTTCAACATTTGTTATTTCTTACAACGTTTACGTGAAGGTAGCGGAGCGGCTAGTCAACAGATCATAATGATATTATTATATCTATAATGGGCTTGCTTTGGGCTTTCTGTAGAGCCAAAGAAAGAAAATTTACTGTAAGTACAGACATGTAATGACCTCTCAAAGTTAACCAAAAAGCGACCGGAGTGACGAGTTTGACATTCTTTTAGAAAACAATCGAATTTCTAAACATATTTGAATACGTCAAGGTATCTTTATAGTACCTATTAAATGAGGTGAAAAAGATAAAATGGTGTAGAAAAAGCACTAGCGCCAGCAGAGGGTGTCAAACACGCGACCTGCGACGGCAGGCAAAAACACTAGTTTCTGCCGCTGCGGCTTCTACGCTTCGTAACTCGAGAACAAAATATCTGGGGAACATGCGGTTTGCGCGTTCCTTCATTTGAGAAATGCCCCAAAACATATATTTTTTTCGTCAAAATTATAAATTAGACCCTTTTAGCCTGCCCGATTTGAGATGAAAACACCTATATATATAATATGGGTGGTTTCATTCAAATCGTGCAGGCAAAAAGGGTCAAATTTTTAATTTCGTTGAAAAAAATATATGTTATGGCGTCGTCTCTAAAAACGCAGTAGCCACAAACCGCAAGTTCGTCGGATTTTTTGTTCTCGACTTACGAATTTTAAGAGGCCGCGGCAGAAAGCAGTGTTTTTCACATCCCTCGTGGGTCGGATGTTTCGCTCGATTTCCCGTCGTGGATTTTCAGTCCACATTATATTAACTTTCTTCAAGCACTCTGCGGGCACAGGTAAAACGCTCTAATACCATAAAATAATTTTAGGCGTTTTGCTTTTTTTCTGTAAAAATGTCAAAAACGCCCGCTCGGTCAATTGTTGACGAACTTTGACAATTAAATACTGGCGATCTACTTGGGTTACATAAAAATGTTTTATATCTATGGAGAGCCCAAAAGACGCTCTTTATAGATATTATAAAATGATTTAGCTGTATTAAATATCCTTTGCGGGACGTTTACGTTAATGTTATGCGAAAACCAAAAAGTTCTAATTTTAAGATCAATTTTCTCAAAAATCCCATTTTTTATTTTTTTTAAATGTAGATATGAAATTTGTCTACTGGAAAAGCAAGTCGAGAACGTGTGTATTTTGTTTGTATGTTCTATATTTAAGCCTCAATACCGGAAAAATATGTCTTCGTTTTGCAAGACCTAAGTCAGACAAAAAAAAGTGCGGTTCTATGAATTGTAAAAAAGTTTTCTTGAATTTTTGTCTGCGTTTTGTAATCAATTATAAACGCATTTTGTGGTATTGAATAGTTATTTATGTTTTGAAAAGAGCGGGAAACCACGAGAAACATATCTAATCAAATCAGCAAGCCTAGTAGACCTTCAATATCCAAGAGGCACACACGTTGTATTGCACCGATTTATAAAACTTTCGCTGTAAACTAGCATGACTAGCAATTAGCTGTCATATTACAAAGACATAAAAGTCACCACATCATTGATCCATTATATACAATTATTTCCGAAACCAAACGCTAGGGTTTGTTCACCGCACATCGCACAGATCACCAGGGAATGGCCTTTCACTTCCGTAATACACAAAAGTGATGACACAGAAACGATCCGAAACACACGGAGAGATTGTCACGGAGAAGGGTAGGGAATAAAAATAAATAAATAAGAATAAAATTACCCAACTCCGATCTTATTGAAGATTGCGGTAAAAAAATAAAAGATTTAGGTTCGAGCGGTGGCAAGGCGATAGGTCCACGCCTGGTGGAGAGTCCGACAAAGAAGTCAACGACACGTAAAGGAAAAAAAAATGTAATTAAGACAGGAAAACTCAGCCGCACACGGCAAGAACAAAAACCAACTCCTCCGGGCATTCCCTAAACGGGACACTACGAAATGCGTGCGAACACGCTCTCTACAGCACCGTCAGGCCGCTACGCCATGAAGAAATAAACCCAACAAGTAAACAATGCTAACAAACAGTTAGTAACGAAATAAAAAAAAAGTTCAGCAGAACCGCACCAGAGAAACAAAGTTCAGCGGGGCGAAGAAACACACACGAAATAAAAAATAAAAAAGTCTTAACTGACCGACGCCGAGTCCAGTCCCACGACACTGAAGCATAGCAGGATGATGGCGTCCAGATGATGCTCCAATCTATTCTTCACTCTGTTCCGCACATCCGTCGTGGCTGTGTGGAACAAAGTGAAGAATAGTTTCGAGCAGCGGTGCTCGAGAAGCTAACCGAGACGTAACATTCCTCGTGCTTCATATCGGGAGAGGAGCTTCCGAGGTAGTTACTGCATGAAGTTACTCAAACTTTCTCTTTCCCCTTGCCTTTTTTCAAAAGAACACGTCAGCCGGCGCTAACTTTTCATCTCGGGAGAAGACCACTCTTCATAAACGGTTATAGTTGAGAAGGAGGCTGACTTCGACCCAACTAGTCTCCGGGCAGGATAGACACAAGTATATTTACCAACGCGCTCGTTTTTGATGCTAGTCTCCGGGATTTGCTGTTTCCAAAAGAGATAACCCTTCGGTGCTATCGGATTTCCGCGGAGGGAGATAGAGTACATAAAATTGAAAGAATAAAACACGGAGGACAAGCGCAGGACAACCACTTTGCAGAGCATGGCCATTTCTTGGATAGGGCGTTCGAAGCTTGGGCAAATACGCGGTATTGTTTCACGCATGCACGGATGGCTGGTTTCAAAATTTTCCCACATCCCTAACAAAACCGGTCCATCTTCGTGTGCGTGCGCGATTTTCGTCCCGCGCCGCCGGTTTTAGCTCGCACGCGGCGTTGTTTTGGCAGGCAGAACTGTTGTTGACCGTCGATATTGTAAGGCCGTGGTGTTCTCATCCTCCCAGGCAAGTTACTTTGCTTTCCCTTCTGCTATACTCTGACTGACTGACTCCTTCTGGGTGGCCGTCACTGTTCGCCGCGTCAACGACATATTCGTACCATTTCACTCCTCGTGACACAGGGTGCGCTGCTCGCTTTACTGTCAATGGCCGTCCTATCTAACACAACGAGCGCGAAAGGTCGTGGTCATCTGCTGGTTCCGAAAGGGCGACAATGAAGGCCCCGAATCAATACGACGTCTGCCGATTTCTATACATTAAAAATTTACGATGCCTGCTGGTCTGTTAAGAAGTGTTGCTTTGTCTTTTGAACTGGTCCAATGTAGCTTGCCGCCTATAATAAAATTTAAATGATCAATAAATATAACAGGGTGGAACTACTGTATTCCATTTTTATGTGGGAGCGTTGAAAAAAGGCAAAAATATTTCCAAGTCTGTGAAGAAGCGCGATTCGCAAGTCCGTTTCAAGCCGTAAAAACACGTTTTTGTACAATATTGATGCTTAAATATAGAACATAAAAACAAAATACACACTTTCTCGACTTGCTTTTCGAGTAGGCAACTATCATATCTACATTTTAACAAAAAATTAAAAAAAAATGTTTTTTTTAGAAAATGGGTTTTAAAATTGGTACTTTTTGGTTTTCGCATAACATTAACGTAAACGTCCCGCAAAGGATATTTAATACAGCTAAATCATTTTATAATATCTATAAAGAGCGTGTTTTGGGCTCTCCATAGATATAAAAAATATTGATGTAACCCAAGTAGATCGCCAGTATTTAATTGTCAAAATTCGTCAACAATTGACCGAGGGGGCGTATTTGACATTTTTACAGAAAAAAGCAAAACGCCTAAAATTATTTCATGGTATTAGAGCGTTTTACCTGTGCCCACAGAGTGCTTGAAAAAGTTAATATAATGTGGACTGAAAATCCACGGCGGGAGATCGAGCGAAATATCCGACCCACGACGGATGTGAAAAACATTGCTTTCCGCCGCGGCCTCTTTTAAAATTCGTAAGTCGAGAACAGAAAATCGGACGGACTTGCGGTTTGTGGCTACTGCGTTTTTAGAGACGACGCCATAACATATATTTTTTTCAGCGAAATTAAAAATTCGACCCTTTTTGCCTGCACGATTTGAGATCAAACCACCCATATATATATATACAGGGTGTTTCACGAAAGGTGGACACATTCGATGTTGCGAAAACTACGCGTCGCAGCAAAAAAAGGCTTGTGTTGTTTTGGTCCTGGGCCAGGGGCTTATTTTGGAAAATTATTGAAGTCCGGGCTAAGTGGATTGTTAATTATTTTTGCGTAATTACCTTTTTTGATATTGTATTTAAGGGCATGGTTTCAATTAAATAATTGCTCAGCATCATCGAAAAACAATAAATCTACAAATTGCAGAACGATAGAAGGCACGCGCAGCATTTTACAGCTTTCTGAAAAACCGCACAAATTCGACAGGTTTTAAGTTTCGGTTTGCTATCGGAGCGCATCTCGGCCCCGACGGCACCGCGCCCGTGGAGAAATAGTGCAACCAGCCCCTGCTGCGTCGCACGATGACAGTGCAGAAGAGGTTGGTTGCACTATTTCTCCACGGGGCGCGGTGCCGGCGGGGTCGAGGTGCGCTCCGATAGCAAAGCGAAACTTAAAAGCCCGTCGAATTTGTGCGGTTTTTCAGAAAGCCGTAAAATGCTGCGCGTGCCTTCTATCGTTCTGCAATTTGTAGATTTATTGTTTTTCGATGATGCTGAGCAATTTTCTAATTGAAACCATGCCCTAAACACAATAATAAAAAAGTTAATTACGCAAAAATAATTAACAATCTTATTATCCCGGACTTTAATAATTTCCTAAATAGGCCCCTGGCCCAGGACCAAAGCGACACAAGTCTTTTTTGTTGCGATGCGTAGTTTTCGCAATATCGAATTTGTCCACCTTTCATATATATATAATGGTCATTCCAGGTCAAACGTCCCAGACGTTGCGCTCGACCCCTTCCGATTTCTAAAAAAAAAATTCATGGCCTTTTGCCGCAATGTCCGTAACCTTGCCCTAAAATAGTTTTGGCGAAAATTTTTTTTGATGACGTGAGCGCGGTTTTAATTTTTAAAAACAGCGTGAAAATAGGCATCACTCAATAATTGATGAAAAATCAGCTTTTCAGAGAAACACCCAACAATCTTTTTTCTTGAATTCGCACGGATTTCTACTTACAATGTGGTTTAACTTGTAAAGTTTTGTTTAATTTAAATATTTTTTTTTAAAAAACTAAAATCTTTAAAAATTTCGATATTTTTGTTATTTTATCAAAAATATCTAATTGCTCAGGACCTTATATAACTTTTTACCGGGTGCCCTGCAGGTATATCATCTATAAAAAAATGTTTAAAACCGCTCAATCAAATATGTCGCAGTAAACAAAAATCCTGAAGTTGCAAAAAAGTGCGTTTTGACGCATAAACAGCCGCTTATTTCACCTGAGGTGGTACAAGTAAAAATACAAAATATAGTGGGTTTGGAAGAACAATCGATAATCTTTTAATTCTGAAAGTTTAATCAAAGCAATTTTTGTTTAAAGGGGTACGGAAACCAAATTCTGGAGCTCATTTCTTTGTTTCAACACGACGCAGGTAGCAGTAGAACACTAAAACATAAATATTGCGCTAGAAAACATATTTTAAAGTGAATTAAACGATACTCAAAAACCACCTGGTAGTTGGCTATGAAGCTTCAATGGAATGTCGTGGCGACAACATGCCTCTGAAAGCAGCGCCACAGCGGTATGTCCACTCACTGGTATAGATTGCCTAGGCCTGAACGCAATCCCGAGGCGTCTTGGCGGAAAGAGCCAAAACGAAGTGAGCCACCGTGGTTTCAGCTCTCGCGCGACGCGCAAATGCGTGCGCATGGCTCGTTGACGCTTCGGTTGTACCCAGGCTTGGTGCGCGTGTCTTTGTCGTCAAGAAGTCGACGATGCAGAAGGATCATACAAATACGGCTCCAAGCCGAATCGCTTTTCGCCCACCATAGCCCCGTCCCCCCATAGCATGGTGGGACGAATCTTTATCCGAATCGAGATTCGGAAAGATTCGGAAGAGTAGCCGAATCTCTAGAGATTCGGAAACGTTTGGAAAATTTCGGAACGTTGCCATGGTTGCCAGATCACGTTTATGTGTGTCTCAACTTTTCGTGATATTAAATTCACTAAATTTTACAAAGTGCACAAAGTATTGTTGTAATATAATATCATAGTAATGAATGAAATGTTCCGCATTGTTTATAAGATTTCGGATGTTTGTCGAGAACGGTAACCAGACATCGCAGGAAAATTTGTTTCGGTTCCGGACTACGACCAAAATAGGCATGCTTGGTGCACGTGGAAATACAAGCGCATGTTTTCATCGCCCGGGCGGTTCGGCGACAGTCGGTTGTGAGGAAGGCGGGTTGAAGAGACTTTCTTGGGCACGAGGAACCTCCGGCGTTGTCGGCGGGGTCATGGCAGTGACCACCGCGGCTGCCCTTGCGGCGAAACACAAGCGCGATAAGTTCCTTGTGGATCTCGTCAGGCTTGGCGTGGCCGCCCCAGCCCGGTGGTGTTTCGGCGGACGTGCAGCCGGTGCAGCGGCGGGTCGACGGAGCGAGGTGTTGTTTACGCGAAGATCGCGTTCTCGTACGTCTTGGTTCCCGGAGACCGGAGACGTCGACCGCGCTCGCCCGAAATTCGCAGCTGTCCCTCCCCCCTCCCCCCGCAAGAGATCGATGCCGTACGTGCTGTTCGGCAGAAGGACATTTCGTGCCCATAATTACGGTCACAGTAGCACACCCCACACAAGTGAGTATGTTCAATTCGATTACCTTCAACGTGTGTCCACTGCGGTATTGTTATCGGAACACGGGAAACAATCGAAAACTCCTTGCGCCGTACTATCACAGTCTCCTGTATTGCATTTGTACCTTTCTAGTTAATTTTGTTTCTGAACAATAAAGTTGCGTTGGACACCCCTGTGTTGTTTCTTTTTCATCAAATAAAGTTCACGTATACAAAACTTGCTACCGAGAACGGAGAAACGACAGTGCGACGTTTTTCTTCACCGGTGCCGGTACGCGGTCGAAGTTGGCACTAGCAACACTTTTCATCGCTCTCGCGTCTTACGCAGCTCTGGAGAAGAAGACGAATCATTTCCTTACCTGAATATGTTTATTGCGCGCTGCGCCACGTTATGAATAATACACAGCATTTCGCTACATTTTATTTTACCGATCACCGCGAAACCGCGCAGAAACCGAGACCGTGCATTGGTTAGGCATACGCCAACCACACCGACCAGCTCAGCTGGACCTGGGCGCGCATACCATACGTTGAAGTAAACAAGACGAAATCTGGTTATATGCAATAACAGCACATAAAAAAGAAACACAACTGACCGCATTCGCAAGGTTTACGACAAGGTTCACGCTGCCGTCTGCAACCAGCGACGAACCTGACGAATCTGCCGAATATTCGTCGCGAGAAGTTCGGAAATTTCCGAATCTGTCCGAATCCGAATCTCCGGTGAGTCGTCCCATCACTACTGTTGACGTCTTCGTCTTCGCTAATGTCATCGTACCCACTGCCGCTGCCACCAATCTCGACATGTTGACCCGCCATCGCACACTCAAGGCAGCTGAGGCAGCTCCGACACCTCTGCGCTCTGCCGCTCTGCCGCTCTGCCGGCTCCGCGATATCTACAGCCCTTGGGTACTTCGATAAAGCGAGATTGTAACGCATTCACGCCTCCAAGTGGCAAAACTCGTCACTACGGTACGCTTGGTCCCCCGAGGCATGATGACGTCAAGACGTCTGCTGGATCTCCCGAGGTGCATCGCGCTCTTCGATGGCTGATTTTGAAGCGCTCGCCGAAATCCCTGCATTTAGAACCAAAAATATAGCCATCTGCTCAAAATACGACTGTGCGATTATTCATTACAGGCTTAGCTAATCATATTGAACTCATTTCTTGATGTTTTCTCTATATTTCAAGTTTCGATTTTGTATCCCTTTAAAGGGATACTACAACGAAATTTCGGCGCTCATTTTTTGGTCTATATGTGTCCAAAAGAGCAGTATCACGTGGAACATACCAATATCTTGTTAAAAAGTCTCGAAAAGGAATTTTAAAACGAATTAAACGATTAGCAAAGAGCACCTGGTGGATGTCGCTAACGCCTCGCTTGTAATGCTCGTCTAGGAACCTTGAGAGCTAGTGACGGAAATCGTCTCGCCTCCGGCCACGACGAGAGAAGGGGGAAGGAGGAACTCCCCTCTTTCCGAGAATCCTTTTTGTGTGTCGCAGAAGTCGCTATTGTCCCCCTACAAGATTATAGAAGATTAACCCGTCACTCAAAATTCGTACAAAAGCAGCCGCTTCGGTGGCTGGACCGACTAGGCCATCCTCTCGACGTCAGCCTCGCCGTAGCTTTGCTCGTTTGAGACGATTTACGTCACGATTGCGCTGGGCCTTCTCCGAGCGCTTGCCAGAGTGGGCCGTTTATAACGAAAAATACAGCCACCAGGATCAAAATACAAACGGGCGATTGTCATTTACGGATATTGTGGATCATATTCAACCTATTTTTGAACACGACGGGAATATTTCAAATTTCGTTGAAGTATCCCTTTAAAGCGAGAAAAAAATTTTGAATTTGAACTCTCGCACCACGACCCGGCGTCGCTTCTTATCGCCTCTTCGCCGCACAGCACGCCATTTGCGACGATAGCTGACACGAATAGGTCCAAAGAAAGAACGGAGTTTTCTGCCGCTTCTCCTTGTCCGTCTTTCCGTCTGCAAGGGAAGAAACGGCGGGTATCGTGTAATAATCAGAGGCGCCGCCAGCGCGTAGCAATAGCAGGCCCGTTGTGCCCTTTGTACCCGAGGGCGGCTCGAAACGCGATGCCTAATACGGGCGGCATCAGTTGACGTGGACTTCTCCTAAAAGGGAAACGCGATAATATCGCCGCGAAATCTAGCTGTCACGCATACTGCGGTGAAAAGCAGAACTATTCAGCGACGCAAGAATTTGCCGTTTCGAAGCCGATTTAAACACAAACGAGGCGTGAGCCTCCAACTGCGCGCATTCGTTAACACCACATCGCCTCGTCGTATACGAGATTGCCCGTTCACGGGGCTTTTGTGTTGCTGTCCACATCTGTCCTGACTTCGAGAAAGGAGAGTGATTGCGATGTGTGCGTAAGAAACAGCTAGCTTACTAGTGGATGCTCTTACCTGGCAGCGCTAAGCATTTTCTGATATCTGATCCCCAAGAGGCGAAAGAAGTAGCTCAGACGCTCTTCCGTGACGCCTCTAATGGTGTTTAAAACTTTTCCCCCTTTACTTCTAACTTAATTACCTACTTATTTTTTTCCCACCATTTTGTACAAACGTATACATGTTGTAAGAGTGCACAAATCGGTTTTGTAAGCACACTAGTTCTTTTTTTTTAATCATTTTGTACATATGTATATATATTGTAAGAGTGCATAGGTCGCTGTGGTGGGCACATTACTGCGTGGGCGTCAGCCTTCCCCAACACCAGCACGCCTGTACATTTCTACCTGTCAAGTGCAATAAGTAATATCAAATATCAAGACAGTGGAAGTCCACAGGAGGACACAGCCGCGCAAAACGGCCAAATAGGAAAAGCCATAAAGCAACAAGAGTAGAAAAAAGTCTCTTCCCACCAAGATGTACCCAACAACTCAAGGTCCTGCTTTCTGCCTGCTTGCGCAAACCGTGACACCGTCGCACGCTGTGCCGGGCTCGACGGTGGCGTGCTGTGCAGAGAAGAGGCGCAAGGAACAACGCCAGGTTGCGGCGCGAAAGCTCAACTTCAAAATGTTTTTTAATGCGAATATTAATGCGAATATTAATGCGAATAGCATTCTTTGGATACTTCACGCACTTTTCGTCTATGTATCTATCTATCTATCTATCTATATATCTATCTGGCTATCTAACCTCTTACGCCGCGGGTCGATAAATAAATAAAAAAGACCGGCGCCGGCGGGATTCGAACCGTTGACCCTTTGATCAGCAGGCAGACGCGCTAACCACAGAGCTATGAAGGCAGTCATGCAAGGCACTCTAAACACCTGTTTATATCTTTACCATCGCGCGCTTTTCATGCACGAGGGCTCATTCCGCTCTCGTGAGGCTTAGCACTGCCCCTAGCTCACCCTCTCCCGCGCTCGGGAGAGGGTGATGTAGCGGCCGTGCTCACCCTCACGAGAGCGGAATGAGCCCTCGTGCATGCAACACGCGCGCACCGGTAGCTGTGACAGCGCTGTAAGGCGCGTCCTATGGTAAAGATATAAACAACCGTTTAGAGTACCGTTGGTTGAGACTAGCTGAGACGCCAGAAAGTCTGGTCGGTACCATTTTGAGTGTTTGTGCGTATGGCGCGTGCTTTGCTCGCCTTCCTAAGTGACACAAACGCACGTGCTGGGCCGCGGAGATCGTGCGCACGGCTGTGAAAGTGTCAACAAATTTAGAATCGCCTCAAGAGTGGGCTGGCGTATCTAGAGTGTGCCGGCCACCTGACGAACGCGCATAACTCCGCACCGTTTGATGCTATTCGCATTAACGTAGATAATCATTCCCAAAGGATGGGTTCTGCTGATTTTCCTCTTTAAAATAAAATTACTTTATTTAAACTTTCAAGAACAAAAGGAAATCAACACTTTTGTAGAAGTCACCATGTTACGTATTTTTCTTTGGGCCACCTCAAGGCGGAATTGACGGCTCTTCAAACGGCAAAACGCAAGTTTGCACAAATTTAGTTCTTTTTTGCAAGATATTTGTTTGTACGGCCTGAAACCTTTTTTTGTATACAGTATACCTACAGAGCTGTCAATAAGAGTATTTACAGTCGCATGCAGCAAAGTCATAGTTTGTAACAAAACTAAAAATATGCTAAAAATGCTCATATATTCCTTATCTTTTAAAACTGCTTCGAGCATACCAAGTTCCATGACCATGATCCTAATAACATAGCAATCCAAATACCGCAGGGTTTTTAGGCAAAAAATACTCCAGTGTTCCGTAAAAAATCCTACTTTTCATCAATTATTGAATGACTCGTAGTTCCAACCCCCTTTTACTAGTTCAAATCGCCATCACCCCATAAAATTTGTTTTTCGTAAAAAAATATTGGAGAGGCACCTCAAACGTTACGGTGGAGAGCCATCAATTTTATTTTAGGAATCGGAGGTGGCCGTGGGACCTTTGGCATGGCATGAAGAAGTCCTGGTCACTTGATGCCGCCGGTCGTTTAGGCATCGCGTTTCGAGCCGCTCTCGGGTACAAAGGGCATAACGGGCCTGCTATTGCTACGCACTGGCGGCACCTCCGATTATTACACGATACCCGTCGTTTCTTCCATTGCAGCCGGAAAGACGGACAAGGGGAAGCGGCAGAAAACTCCGTTCTTTCTTTGGACCTAATCGTGTCAGTTATCGTCGCAGGTGGCGTGCTGTGCGGAGAAGAGGCGTTAAGAAACGACGCCGGATGTGGTGCAAGAGTTCAACTTCAGAAATTGTTTTCTCGCTTTAAACAAAAATTACTTCGATTAAACTTTCAGAATCAAAAGATTATCGATTGTTTTTCCAAACCCACCATATTTTGTATTTTTACTTTGACCACCCCAAGGTGAAATAAACGGCTGTTTATGCATCAAAACACACTTTTTTGCAAATTCAGGATTTTTGTTTACTGCGAGATATTTAATTGAGCGGGTTTAAACATTTTTATAGATTATATGCCTGCAGGGCAGCCGGTAAAAAGTTCTGTTAAGTTCCGGGAGCAATTATATATTTTTTAATAAAATAACAAAAATAACAAAATTTTCAAAACGTTTTAGTTTTTTAAAAAAATATTTAAATTAAACAAAACTTTACAAGCCCAACCACACTGTAAGTGGAAAGCCGTGAAAATTTAAGAAAAAATATTCTTAGGGGTTTCACTAAAAATCTGGTTTTTCATCAATTATTGAGTGATGCCTATACTTCGTTTCAGCTTGGGTCCAGACGCAGCCGATGCTACGAGCGCGAGCGTGTGGTACTGAATAGTGCTTGCATTGCACGAGCGCGCGTGCTTGGCAGGGACGCTGGAAGCCCGGAGCTCGCGCTTGTAGCATCGGCTGCGTCTGGACCCAAGCTGAAGCGAAGTATAGTTTCACGCTGTTTTAAAAGTTAAAACCGCGCTCACGTCATCAAAAATTTTTGTCGCCAAAAATATTTCAGGGCATGGCTAGGAACATGCGGCAAAAGGCCATGAATTTTTTTTTAGAAATCGGAAGGGGTCGAGCGCAACGTCTGGGACGTTTGACATGGAATGACCCTATATATATATATTTTTTTCCCCTTGTAGCGTTGTGGTTGTTGGTGATCGCAGCCGTGATCGGCCGTTTCCGCTCAAAACATGGCACTGTGCCCTGGCATCGGCACCCGTCACAGATTCGCAGCTAAATTGAGCGTATGGTTGTCTCATGAACTGTTCCCCAAGTGCTCACTATTCTAGCGGACGGGTATTTTGCTGCGGTAGACGTTCATCGGAAGTTGGTTGTTTTCGGAGCAGACGACTCGTTGCTAGCATACGACAGATGGCGCCTCGCATTTGGCGTGGTTTACAAATGCTCCCGTGACGTCGGGTCACGTGCTTCGCTCCGACGCTCTTATTGGCTGTTTTCCAAAATTTCCTCGATCAGTAAAGGTTTCGTACCGTGGCGTTTCAAAACTTACTCGATGACGTCAGAACGCGTTCCAGAAGCGGCTTGTTTACTCCGGAGTAATTACTCATGCTACCCTCCTCGATCGGGGTGTAACGTCCACTGATCTCTATTAGGGTGTCGCGAACCGGCCGAGGTTCGAGTGCGACCAGGTTCGACTTTTTCGAACTTTTAGTGGAAATTTCGACGAACCTTGTATTGAGGTTCGACTCGTGTGCGCATGCGCGACAGGCTGGCCAGTTGGCTTCGGATTGGATGGTAATGGCTAAGGGATCATTTAAGGGCAGCGCTTATTGGTTATTTCAGTTAATACACTACAAAAAATTAAGTTATTCACTTCCTCAGTGATTAGAATTCGTTTCTTTTAATTGCAACGGTTCATAAAATAAAATAACCCTTTGCATGAAAACAAATTCTCCAAACCTAGACATGCTTGTATTAAGGTCTGGCCACACTGTCCACGAAGTCGAACCGGTCGAATCTGGTGAAAAGTCTCGAAGGTTCGTCGAACCGGTTCTGACTCAGTTGAACCACGAAAGTTCGACCTAAAAATCTGGTTCGACAAAAGTTCGCGACACCCCTAATCTCTATGTATATTTGCTGGATCGCGTTTGACCAGCTCCGCCTATGGACGGGAATGCGCCACGGTCGGCCATCTTTTGGTAGAGTTATATTATCTCTAGCCATCATAGTAATATGGCGGACAGCGCAATGGCGGCAGGCTGCCATAAAAGAGCCGTGGATCTTGTACACTGTACCGTTGGTGATATTTCGTGCTTGATTGAAGTTGTTCGACGAAGCAGATTCTTGAAACCCGGCGTGAACGCTAGCCTCATCTTTGAGGACCCGGCGAAAGTTCTACAAAGCGCAGCACCGGGGGAAAGCAGCGCAGCTCGCATCGAAAGCAAACATGAGAGACATGCCCGTCTCTCATGTTTCCCGTAATCTAAAAGCTGCTTCAAATTATGGCTACTCTTCCAGTAACGACATCGACAAGTGAGAGGTCTTTTTCAACACTGAGACGCTTGAAAATCTACCCTCGCAATACGACTGGGGCGCTAAGATTAAACGGACTATAGCATTGCTTAATGTTCACCGCGAAGTTTCCGTATCTGCGGATGAGATTCTAGACGAGCTGGCAACAAAGCCACGGCGGTTGGACTTCAAGCTGTAGTAGTGTGTGGAGTCCAACGGCTTCTTCTGAAATCGTAATTTTTTTTTGAAAATGATGAACTGTCTTTGATTACTTTATGGAGTCACGGTGATAGTTTCAGGGTTCTAGAGGAAAAGGAATTGAGGAAGCAAGGGATCGGTGGCGCAAGCTAATGCCAGTAAAAACGGTACACCCACTATCTTTGTCTCTAGAATGGCTGGGAATGCCCGTGCTAAAGGCTAGAGGGCTTCCTTGTCATTTTCCAGCGTGTGAGGGTAGTATACTTTAGCTGTTCGAATTTAAAGCATCTGCTAGCCCAAGTTACCGCTCGATTGATATTGTTCAACCTATTCGTACATCGACACGACCAGAATAGGAGTGTGTAAGACAAAATATATAGCCCAGAAATTAGCACATATTATTAAAAAAGTTCGAAAAGAGGGACACAAGACGAAGAAAAACACATAACAAGCGCTAACCTATTGTAACTAAGTCTTTTATTTAAATTCCAGTATCGCTATCGGGTCTCTACGACACAAGCATATATCTTATCATAAAACGTGTCACAACGCCAAAACGCAAAGGTATAGCAGCAGGAAAGTTGTCTCCATAGATAAACACTGTGTCATGCAGAAATCAAACTGCGTACATTTTCGAGGCGGTAATCTTTACAAATTTCTAGAAACATTTAGATTCATGTTGGCGTCTGTCCTGCGCCTTTCTTTGTCTTGTGTCTCGTCGTTGTGCACTTTTATAATACCATGTTCAACTACCAACTAGCTCAGCAATCCACTCTTTCACGAAAATGTGAAAGTGCGTGGGGTATGCAGAGATGGGTAGACGGCTGAGCGAGCACCTCGATACTTTATTAATGCGAATAGCATTTTAATGCGAATAGCATTCTTTGGCTACTTCACGCACTTTTCGTCTATGTATCTATCTATCTGGCTATCTAACCTCTTACGCCGCGGGTCGATAAAAATCAGCAGAACCCATTCTTTGGGAATGATTATCTACATTAATGCGAATAGCATCAAACGGTGCGGAGTTATGCGCGTTCGTCAGGTGGTCGGCACACTCTAGATACGCCAGCCCACTCTTGAGGCGATTCTAAATTTGTTGACACTTTCACAGCCCTGCGCACGATCTCCGCAGCCCAGCACGTGCGTTTGTGTCACTTAGGAAGGCGAGCAAAGCACGCGCCATACGCACAAACACTCAAAATGGTACCGACCAGACTTTCTGGCGTCTCAGCTAGTCTCAACCAACGGTACTCTAAACGGTTGTTTATATCTTTACCATAGGACGCGCTTTACAGCGCTGTCACAGCTACCGGTGCGCGCGTGTTCCATGCACGAGGGCTCATTCCGCTCTCGTGAGGCTGAGCACGGCCGCTAGCATCACCCTCTCCCGCGCTCGGGAGAGGGTGATGTAGCGGCCGTGCTCAGCCTCACGAGAGCGGAATGAGCCCTCGTGCATGGAACGCGCGCGCACCGGTAGCTGTGACAGCGCTGTAAAGCGCGTCCTATGGTAAAGATATAAACAACCGTTTAGAGTACCGTTGGTTGAGACTAGCTGAGACGCCAGAAAGTCTGGTCGGTACCATTTTGAGTGTTTGTGCGTATGGCGCGTGCTTTGCTCGCCTTCCTATGACACAAACGCACGTGCTGGGCTGCGAGATCGTGCGCAGGGCTGTGAAAGTGTCAACAAATTTAGAATCGCCTCAAGAGTGGGCTGGCGTATCTAGAGTGTGCTGGCCACCTGACGAACGCGCATAACTCCGCACCGTTTGATGCTATTCGCATTAACGTAGATAATCATTCCCAAGGATGGGTTCTGCTGATTTTGTAAGGCCTCACCTGCAGTTTTGAATGACGTGACTGATTTAGTGATTGCGCTGGAGTGGAAAGACAGCAAAGAAAAAGAAAAACACGAGGCTCGAGCAAACTTACTTTGATAAGCCCGAATGAAAACCATGTCGAAGTTGTTTACCTGGAGACATAACTCAAAGTATGATAATTATTCTTTTTTTCTCCCTGGGCGATTCGGAGGAAGATGCGCGTACTCGGGTGCGGAGTTACTTCCGTCGCACGGATTTCAATGTTAGGCAGAAGTAATGTCAAAACGCCTAAGGCTCATTCGTTATATGAAGAGAGAGGCAGATGTTAAGAGAGAGAGAGAGAGAGAGAGAGAGAAAGAAAGAAAGAAAGAAAGAAAGAAAGAAAGAAAGGGGGAACGAAAGATATACATATCAGTTATATAAAAGAAGAAGAAAAAAAAACTAGCGAAGGGCGCGAGCCGTCGCTTGATTCAAAGTGCTCAGATGTATACTAATCCACATCTATCCACCCAAAGGGCACCGCGCCGGTCGTATGCAGGACAGGTTCAAAAAGCATGTCGAGGCTGGCCTAGCCTCGACATGCTTTTTGAACCTCGCCTCCCTCGCACCAGCTGTCAGTATTGGTTTATACAATATTAACCCAAACGGCATAGAGGAATTCGGGTGGTACTGAAAATAAAATAAATAATACGAATAATACCGCTTTACATAAAGCTTCCTGATTTTGTTTTGAGCAAACGGGTCCTGGACTTACTGGAATATAGCTTCGGTTACACCTAGTATGATTTTACTAGTTTTATCTCGATTTGTCAGTTAATGTTATATTAAACGTCATTTCTCGTTCGTTGAGACGACGACTTTACATTGAAGAGAATTGTACCACAATTGCGCTCAACATGGTTTTTCCGCCCTTCTCTTGGCACTTGATTGGGCTTCCTTGACTGATAAATCGTGTCTGTTCCCCATCGTTTCGGCTTACTTCGTGCTGCGCCCATGACGTTCTTTCTAGGAGTTATCGTTTTTTGGGGTCTTGGTTTTTTGTTGCTTTGTTGCGTGTTCGGCGCAGTGTGTTTTGTTTATGCTTGCAGACATGGAGCCCACGACATGATTGGAAACCGCAGCGGAAACATCAACGGTTGATGAGGACGTTGTAGCCACGCTGCTGAACCTGATGGCATGGTCATCGCCAGAGTCTAGATGGCAGCAGCCCGATATTCGGTCACGCATGACCGTTCCAGCATCGACCGGATGACGTCAATCGTCTGGCTGACTTCCTGAGTGCAGATCCGCTAGTCAGGATAATATGTGTATCCACCGCATCTATGAGACTCCAGAAAAGCCAGCCTGTACGGTGCCAGCGTTTTCCGAGAAAAACTACAAAACGTCTGCCACAACAAGCTACGGTAAAAAGGACGGTGATCCGACCCAGTAACCTCATACCGCAAGAATTCCCTGACTTCTCGTCACGTCAAGTCACCTTATACCAGCATCTTGAAACAATCCACATATACACTACTGAGCTGGGGAGCGCCCGGCGGCCCCACATCCGTGCCAGTCTCCAGGTGCACACTCGAAACGCGCGATCGTTTGAGGCCTGTACCGACGACCGTTTCTGGACTCACTGGTGCTATAGTCGGTAACAAGTTAAAGGGCCCTGCAATCATATTTAAAGGGGTACGGAAACAAAAATTTAAATATTCAAATTTCGTTCGGAAATGAGTCAAGCATGACGGATAATAACCGTAAATGATAATCGCGCGTTTGTATTTTGAACGACTGGCTATATTTTTTGTTCCAAACGATGCACTCGAGCAAGCGCTCGAAGAGAAGCGAACGGAGAGCGCGATGCGTCATGGGATATCCGGCGCAAACAAAAACAGAAAGAAAAGATTCCCCGCATCGGTGACGTAGCAAGGCTGGCGTGGTTATGAGTAGGGTTCGGAGTTTTCGGTTTAAACCGATAAAAACCGATAAAAGCACGCCGAATCCATTTTCGGAAATTCGGTTTTAACCGAAAAAGGTCAGTTTTAGGTTCAGCATTTTCGATTTAAATCGATAAAAACCGATAAAATACGCCGAATCCATTTTCTAAAATTCAGTTTTAACGGGAAAAGGTTACTTCGACCTTCCAGTCGTACCGCAGAGCCATGGCGAAAAAGTGAAACGACAGTGTCTATCGAAACGTGTCCGAATGTATGGGATACATGGGTGCCATCACGACGTTTTGGTTTAATGTGCGCATCATCGATCGGGACGTGAAGTCCGAAATGCCCCATGACTTCGCCATGTACGAGCGTGTTTTCAAACTCGTTGTAAGGAAGACTGACTTGATGCAAGCTCTGCATGTTGTGTTGAGCTTCAAAACGTCGCACCGTGTATCTTTTGGCGGTCACAATTGGTTGATTTGCCGATTTTGGCTCAGGCAGCGCTTCATCTCCTCAGCATGTTAGACTCCAGTGTTAGCGTTGAGAGGGCATTCTCGAAGCTCAGGGTCACATTAACAGGAAAGAAAGAGTGCGGATCAACGAGGAGAACCTGGGAAAGTACATGTGTGTGTACTATTTTAAGATCTCGTAATCCTGATGTACAGAAGATGAAGTTCCATGTTTTCGGCGCATAGGTTTCATATCTGACTTGTTTGTACGTCTGTGTTTTTTTTGTTTCTTTTACAGTTGCATCCATTTGCCAGATAAAGTGTCCATTTCTTTTTCAATGTATCTGTGCCGTTATTCTTTAAAGGGATACTTCAACGAAATTTGAAATATTCCCGTCGTGTTCAAAAATAGGTTGAATATGATCCACAATATCTGTAAATGACAATCGCCCGTTTGTATTTTGATCCTGGTGGCTGTATTTTTCGTTACAAACGGCCCACTCTGGCAAGCGCTCGGAGAAGGCCCAGCGCAATCGTGACGTAAATCGTCTCAAACGAGCAAAGCCAGGCAAAGCTACGGCGAGGCTGACGTCGAGAGGATGGCCTAGTCGGTCCAGCCACCGAAGCGGCTGCTTTTGTACGAATTTTGAGTGACGGGTTAATCTTCTATAATCTTGTAGGGGTACAATAGCGACTTCTGCGACTCACAAAAAGGGTTCTCGGAAAGAGGGGAGTTCCTCCTTCCCCCTTCTCTCGTCGTGGCCGGAGGCGAGACGATTTCCGTCACTAGCTCTCAAGGTTCCTAGACGAGCATTACAAACGAGGCGTTAGCGACATCCACCAGGTGCTCTTTGCTAATCGTTTAATTCGTTTTAAAATTCCTTTTCGAGACTTTTTTAACAAGATATTGGTATGTTCCATGTGATACTGCTCTTTTGGACACATATAGACCAAAAAATGAGCGCCGAAATTTCGTTGTAGTATCCCTTTAAGCGATCGCAAATATTAGAGCTACAAGGATCATCTCATCCGGTGTCCGTTGGTGTTTATTTTATATTCACCGAAAAAAGACGATAAACTTTTATGCACATAAATATACGCCGAAAAAAACCGAAAATTGAATTTTAAAATAAACACCGAAAAAAGTACGCCGAATTCTGAAAAAATAGAAACCGAAAACGCGGAACCCTAGTTATGAGCTATGCCCTTGGTGGCGTTGTCAGCGATGTGGTGGTGTCAATAGCGTCAGCGCGTTACAACCGAGCCGTTCGAAGTGCCCGTGGGGTGACGAGCGTATGGCTGACCCAAGGAGCACGTAACTTCCACAACACTGTCAGCTTAGAGCTGAACGGGGTGGGGAAAGCAACTTTGTTCGAGTTTTGAGCGACGGGCTAATCTTCTAGGGGAGAATGGCTGTTTCCGGTTGCACGAACGAGGGTCCGAGAAAGAGGGAGTCCTTCCTTTCCGTCTCCTTGGACCGAGACTTGGACCTTTTGGTACAATGCCCGATTTGGTGAGTTGAGCTAGGAGGAAAGCTAAGAAGGAAAATGTTGAAATTCCAAAGGGCGGCGCTGCTCCGAAGGAATCTGCTACATCACGACTACGTAGCAAGTTCCCCGACGTCGCTAGATTACCTCCCAAATAGGCTCCGCATGCATCCACCAGGTGCACATTGAAAGATCGTTTATTTAGCTTTAAAATTAGTTTTTTGTGCCTTTCAACGGAAGACTGGTGTTTTTGAGGTTAGAATGCAACATGTTGCATGTTGCATTCTAACCTCAAAACACATTCAAGCTAAAAAATGAGCGCTGGAATTTCGTTTCCCTACCCCTTTAAGTGTCTACCTTTTTGGCGGTTTCCACGTCTCTTGGGGTTCGGGCCAGCCAGCGGGCACGGGAGAGTAACTAAATATCAGTGCGCCATATTTTAACTGGACGACGCGGAAACCTCCTCCACCGACGAGGGCGACCCGCGGTACCGAAAGCGCGCAAAATGTGACGTCTTTGGTCCTGGGCTTACTACTGGTCAGAGCCGCTAAAAGCTTCTTTTTTAGTCGAAATACAAAATATAAGCGGCGCGAACCGTTTCAATTATTTATAAAAGTAGTTTTTGTTCGGTATTTTAGATCAGAAAAGAAACGAATGCAGTTTATAAAGTACGGAAACAAGAAATGACCCGTCGACATACCCGCCACCAAGCGGTGGAAAAGGCGGCGCATACTAGAAAGGAGTAGTGGGATCAGGCGCCGACATGGAAAGGTCCCGGATGTACGCGGCGGCGCTGCGGTCGTATGGACAGGAGGATCCGACCGGCTCCGAGCGTTCCGAAGGCCTTCGGCGAGAAGCTTTGTCTTGCGGTTTGTCCGTTTCGCGGTATGGCAGCGCGAAGTGGCTCCCATTCTGAACTGATCTTTACCCCGTGTTTGCTGTCGTTTGTGGCCAATGAAGTGTCATGCCGAATTAGTGTTTAATCGCGCAGCAAACGCAATGAGAGCCGCTCCGGCCGCCCGCTGCATACAGCCTATCCAGAACATGCTTTAGTGGCACCCTCTCGAGCTGTCGACACGGAGTGCGGCAGCCGTGAGCACTCGATGAGCTCACTACCCCTCCTCTAGTTCACGGCCACTCAAGCAGCCAAGGACGTCATGAGGGAGGTTATTTTTTGCTTGTTTTTGTAATTTTAATTTGGCTATAACTTTTAAAATAAAGCGAATTTCGAGGAAAGAAAAGTTTCATCAAGTTACTACGTTCAGTGCACTCAGGTTTGGTGCAAATTAAAAACCAGTAAAAAAGTCCTTGCAGGGCCCCTTTAAGAAGGTAGGAGAAGCTCCTCCCACAAGCGTGATGCGCCGGTTTCAAATCCCTCCGCAATCGAAAGAATAGTTCACTGGAACCGCCCCTTGTTCCGGTTCAGTGAGTAGATCTTAGCTACAGAGTGATGCCAACTTGTCTCCGATCCCACCTTTTAAGAAAGCGACCTTTGTATTCATCGGAGGGGGAACCGAGCCCCTGAAAGCAGCCTCTGTTTCCATCGGAGAAGGAACCTAATCCCCGAAAGTCGTATTTGTTTCCATCGGAGGGGAAAACACCAATCTTTCTCTCGTGGCTTCCACAATGCTAAGTCGAAGTCGAAAGATAAAGCAGATATGTACAGAAAGGCAAGACCCTCCTCGCGCGCTGACCCCGACGTCACCGAAACGATGGGAGGTGGCGGAGGGATATATGATTCTCTTTGAGGGACATTTGCCGCTACCTTCTTGACTTGTAACCTACTATAGCTACGGCTATGCCCAGAACTAAGTTGCTTGTCCGTCGACGTTTTAATAGATACAGTTATTCGTGTATTGAAACAGACTTTGTAGTGCTTTCAGGTGGCACATGCTGCAAGGAAAGCCCATGACAGGATGGCAGAGTTCTTCTCAGCACAGTGGTTCTTGAAAATTTGAAAATAAATTGTTTAAACACATAAAATGGACCTTTAAAACACTTAACCCTTTAAGCGCCGCTCCTGATTACACGCGAGTGCGATGGTGAGAAATTCAAATTTTACTGCACTCTATGAATATAAAACGACAGTTTTTGATAAATTTATTTATTTTTATTTATTTATTTATTAAACCTCAAATGCCCCAAATAAGGGGTATTACATGAGGGTAGTACGAGAAACATAAAAAAATTTCTTCGATGAATGCCTTGAAATGGGCGGGGTTGGAGTGGAGCACGGCGTCGGTGGGCAGGTCGTTCCAATCCTTTGCTGTCAGGCAGAAAAATGAAAAAAAGATGCGCAGTGCAGTGGGCATGGGGGGGGATAGACAGCTTCCCGATGACTGATGCGTCATGAAACGCGGTGAGCTGGTGCGATAACAGAGCTGCCAAGTGATGAGTGATAAAACTTGTGAAAAAATTACACCATCTTCCCGAGGGGAACCATGGGGTGATGCGGAGCATCGTGTTGGTTTCGAGGAAAGAGTCAGTTGCGTGCTGACGTCGAGAGATGGCGCCACCGACTGCCCTAGCGGTACCCCTACGCGAGCCTTCGTCGCGGCTCGCGGCAGAGAAACTTGGAACGCTCGCCGCTCGCCGTTTATTTTTTTTTCACACTTGAAGGAGAGGAGACTAGAGAAGGAGAGTTGCGCGTGCGCGCGCGGTGTGAGTACAAGCGAACGCACGCGCAGTGCACGCAGCTGGTAGATAGAGAGAGCGGAGAGAGTAACGCGCAGCTGTTGAAGAGAGGGAAGGAGGAGAGTTGCGCGTGCGTAGTGCGAGTGCGGACTACGACGCCGCGGGACATAGACCCGAGCAAGAGATGCTCCGCATCTAAAAGGCAGAGCCTGGAAATTTTGCGCCGTGATTCGAGGTTAAGAAGATTAGCTCGAAATTTAAGTGCGGTGACACTGCTATAATAAGAGTAGTCTGAGTAGATGAATCTTGCTGCGCGATTTTGCACGGTTTTGAGCATTTTAGTAAGATTAGATTGACGTGGGTCCCAAACAGCAGATGCATATTCTAGTTTGGGTCGGACTAGTGAGAGGAAAGATAGTAGTTTTACCGAGGGAGGAGCTAAGCGTAGGTTGCGACGTAAAAAGCGAAGGGCGCGATTCGCGTCATTAGCTATGTTCGTTATGTGAGATGACCAAGTTAAATCGTTTGAAAAGGTAATGCCTAGGTATTTATATGAAGGTACAGGAGATATGAGTGAACCACAAATGACGTAGTTAGGAGATGGGTAAAATTGCCTACGATGAAAAGAAACAATAGATGTTTGGTAGCATTCAAAGACATAAGCCATCTAGCACACCAGGCCTCGATATGGTGAAGATCAGACTGCAGGGCGTGAACGTCAGTGCTGTTATTTATAGGACGATAAACAACGCAGCCGTCTGCGGATAAGTGAATGGTAGATGAGATATTAGCAGGTAGGTCATTTATGTAAATTAAGAAAAGTAGGGGACCGAGAACAGTGCCCTGGGGCACTCCAGAAGCAACCGGGGATCGGGGCGAAGAGTGGTTATTAGCATGAACGAATTGTTGTCGGTTTGACAAGAAGTTACGAATCCAGTTACAGACTTGAGGGTCGAGGTTTAAACGCGAAAGTTTTAATAAGAGACGTTGGTGTGGAACTTTATCGAAAGCTTTTTCGAAATCTAGAAAGAGGGCATCCACAGGTATGTTATGATCAGCATTTGAACTTAGATCGCTAGTAAATAGAGCAAGCTGGGTTTCACAAGAAAATCCTTTTAGGAAACTATGTTGGCTCGGATGAAAAAAATTAGCAGATACTAAGAAATTAATTACATGCGAGTAAATTATATGCTCCATTAATTTTGATGAAACACTGGTGATGGAAATGGACGATAACTGCTGCTTGAGGTTGGTGGACCTTTTTTTGGTATGGGAACGATCTTTCCCACCTTCCAGTCCAGTGGTACCACTCCAGATGAGAGAGGTTGCTGAAAAATGTGTGACAAAAGGACGCTTGTGGCACTTTTTGTGTTTTTGACTATCTTTGAATTGATGCCGTCAACAAATGCGGATGATGTTAGTTTCAAAGCTTCGATTGCTTTTAGGACTCCATTAGAATTAAAGACTATGTTGGGCATAGCCGGGTGATCAAAATAAGGAAATTCAGGGAGATCGCCGGCTGGTTCTTGCGTAAAAACAGAGCAGAAGGAGGAGTTCAATGTTTGGGGAATGTCATGTTTGGGAATGGGCGAGTTGTTCTGATCACATAATGATATGAAGTTTGTTTGACCGGGGTTGATCATTTTCCAAAATTGCTTGGGATTGCTATGCAACATCGCGGAAGCAGAAGAAAAAACGTGCGTTTAGCTTGAGCAACAAGAGAGTCAAACATTTTTTCGGTAGCATTGTATTTATCCCATGACCGCGTGCTGTTCGATGTACATACCAAAAATGTACATACCAAGGAATGCGGTCGTGTCGATGGGATCGAAATGAATTCGCGCAGTAGAAATAAAATCTCGCAATAACGCGTACAAAAAGCAAAAAAAAAAAAAACGACCACAAAAAAAATTACCTCCCCTCGGCCCTGTCTCCTCCGATCGGTTGTCAAAATTTCACAACCCCCTCTTCCCTCCCCCCAGACAAAAATTCTGGGTGCGCTAATGGGGTGAGGTGTGCCGTGACGTCTGGCGAAGTACTCCGCTTTGCGATCTCGCATCCGGCTCGCTCCCCTGCCCCCGTTTCCTGGTTTTCGATCATGCTGACGTACTGTTTAGTGCCGCAATGCAACTCCCGAAAAGAAGCCGGTATCAGCTTTCACCACCCGAAGATATAAAGAGAGCATGTACAATCAAACTAAGGATGGGAAAGGCACCGTCAACGTCGGCCGTTGTGTACCACAAGCACTTCGAGGAGCGGGACCTCGTTTACCTGGTGTACAAGGCGCTGGGCCGATACCGACGTGCTTCCGTACCTTTTCTAAGCCTGTTTGTCACTTTTACCTTTCCGAGGGGTCGCTGAAGCGGCGGATTTCCCAGGTACCCCGGCGGCAAGGGGGACCACCCGCTCCCGCCTTGGGAACGAAGGCTTTGTTTACTTCCACGCTGGAAAATCTGCTTCCACTTTCGGGAGCTGGCCGCCGCTTGCCGCCAAAGGAAAAAACGTGAGGCATCGGGCGCCTCCGAAGGACGCTTGGGGTGACCACGCCGCCAGTTCCCCGAGCTCTTTCGGCTAAGCTCCTTCGGCTATCCCTACAGGAACCTTCAGAAACTCTGCCTGCTTGGAGAGTTCTTTGAGCAAGAACGTAATTGTGTGTCACGGCATTAACGGCGAACATAGTTGGATAAAGGAGCCCCCTCGATCCAATTGCTTGACAAGAGAGTAGTTCTCCTGTGCAAGTGAAACTGTAGGCGTCTTATCTTCTTCAGTAAGCGCCGCCCTACATTTGTGACATTTCGACTTTTCCAAAGCGGCATAAACTGCGTACCCTGCCACGGCCCAGGTAGCACAAAACATTATAATAACATTAATTTTTCGTTGTGTAAGTTGAAATAACGTTTTGTGTTAGGTGTAAATGTTACAGCAACGTTCAAATGGAACACACAAAGCTTCAGGTATGTTCTCAATGTTAGCATAACGTTTAAATTAAACATACAACGATATTGTTGTGTAAAAAAGTTATAACAACATTCGATACATAACTGTAAAGCAATGTTATGAGCACTAACATTAAAGTAACATTTAGTAACATTATGCTCCTAACATTATTTTGAAGTTTACAATGAAACATTATAGTAACAGTGGATGCAGAACCGTGAAATAATGTTGCAGGAAGTAACATCACAATAACATTTTAACATATATTTCTATTGTTATTTCGAAGTTTACAAGGAAACATAACATTCAATGCAAAAGAGTAAATAAATGTTATAAATAGTAACACTGAGGTAATGTATTGGTTTGATCACATATCTGTTTTTCAAACTTGGAATAATTGTTCCAAATAGGAACATTCAAGAAATTATTTGACAATATTGTGTTTTTAACATTATTTTGAAGTTTACAATGAAACACCACGTACAGTAACAACTTATTGGTATAACTTTTTGAAAAGAGTATAACATTTTTGCAAATGTTGTAAGAAAATGTAGTACACTATTTTAGTTTCAGATTTTATTGAAATGTAGCGTGAAGTTACAAAAAATGGCAAGGAAAATGAAAATATATGCTATGCTACTTTTTTGCATTTCATGTCTTTTGCCCTATGAAGATGGAAGCATTTCGATTAATCTTTTCTGTAGCAGCTGCTAACTCCAAAAACGGAACATCTTGGAAACCTAAATGTAAAATGTGATCCATAGAAAGACGACCATAAATAGAATGTACTTGTTTAGCTTCTTTTTTTTGTTTCACATGAATAGATTCAGGAAGGTCGAGGGAGAGGTGGATTATGTCGACTATGGAGCTTGTGGATAAGTAAAGCAATGGATGTGTATCACGACAGCCCTTTCGTCCCTTCTTCATAAACAGTCAGTCTCTCGGCTTGCCAGCTTGACCCTTCTAAGGTGTTCACTTTATTTCCTTGGCCCTCTTGAAGTGACCGGCATCACGCTACGATTTACTACAGAGATGCCCGAAGGTGGTAGATTAATTATCTGAAAGTAGAGAAACATGCGCCTCCTTTAATAAAAAAAAAAAAAGAAGTATTTTTTTTTATAAAGAAATTTTTGTGATGCTTTTTTTTCCTTTAAAATGATCAAAAATGATTCTGGGAATATCTGGTGTTTATTACGACTGAATAACGTGTGGAATGGGGAAAAAATTGGCAAACCTAATATTCGTTTTCTTCGGCCAGAATAAACGTCTCAGTGTCCCAAAATAATAAAGTTTTTTTTCTTTTCCCTTATTTGAATGAAATATATGTATGATATATTTACTGCACATTGTATGTAGGGAATGCACATTGGTGTGCTGGTGCAGTGGGAAGGCTGGCATCCATGCAACTATGTGTCCGAGGTTCCTTTGGCATGTGAACTGAAACGGCACAATCAGGGCAACTCCGGCTCCTCTCTACGAGTCCTAGCACTGTAAACAATTTCCGTAATTTTACAAACACTTTGTTATAATTCTGGCGGAATCTGTGTCCAATTCTTAGTTAACGGACATAAAACCCGTTTTTTGTTAGGTTGAATAAAATAGTATACAGTTGTGTGCCTAAGAGTACCATAGTAGAGAATAAAAGCAATAAAAGTGCTTTATCGTTTAATCCTGCTAAAAGCAATTCCTTATAGTAAAGAGGCCAAAGACTGTACCAAGAAACCTACAGTACCCTGCAAAAGGAACAAATTAAAGGGGCGGGGGGAAACCAGGCCTGGGCAGAGATACTCAGAAAAGTATTCCGGGATAGAAATACTGAGATATATTAAGAAAGTATTCTGGATTAGAAATACTGAGATACATTTTTTTTTGCTGTATTTCGGAGATACTCTCCAAAAGAGGAAAAATGTATCCGAGAATACAGATAATGAAATACAGATATTGAAATGCTTTTATTCATCGAATGACGTCAAGTTCCGTAAAAATATTTAAGAATGCACTATGAGCTACGCAAGGACCCAGAAAACGCGAGTCCGAAATGTGGTGCGAGAAACGAACAAACCTGAATTTTCAAGCGAAAAAAAATCTCTTTTTATTCATGAAAGGTTCTCGCAAACAGAGAAAAATTAAATTAATTGCACTTGAGTAGGAGAAGCTTCTCAAACAGTTCGTCATCAAGACAGCGACGGTTCGGTTTTAGTGCAAGACTCGCGAACGAGAAAAGTCTCTCCACCGCTGCAGAGGAGCACAACTTCGTATTAAAACGAATAAATACCGCCTTCATTACGGGTGGAACCAGCTGAACAAGGAACAAGGAGGGAACCAGCCACGAAGGAACGCCCTCATGGCTGGGATATTCCTGGAGCATGGAGACATCTTTTCTCGGATCATTGAGATAGCGGAAGACCTCGCCTCTCACGTGAGTCTGTTCAGACCGCGCCGAAAAGTTGCCATCTTCAAAGTCGTAGAAGCCGTGATTCATCGTTGATGAAGACGCCTCGTCACTTGCGTCCTTTGGGTCTGGTCCGTGAGTCTCGGCGGCGCGTAAGAGCAAGTTCTCAAAGTCGAAAGTGTTTGCCACTTCGCTGGATGTCCATCACAGTTTGAAGAAGGGGTGCGAACAGGGACGAGTATCGCCTCATCATTTTCCATCTTGAAAACGATGAGGCGATACCTCCTCTTCTCTTCGTCTCGAACTCCTCTTCCTCGATAGTTGTTTTTCCTGATACGGATAAGAAACCATTATGTTCCCCAGTGAACCCCATAGAGACGATCGTTTTACAAAAGGAGTGAACCCTAGACGTCTCACAGCTTCCTCTTTATGAAGGAAACCTGACGATTGCCGTCAGGACATTAAAGGGACAATGAAGGCAATTTCGGATATTTTTTTGGCGATTGAACTGGGTTCCAGGCACGTCTCAGGCCACGTTGCCCAAATTCCAGCCGAAACCGGCGCTTGTGTGACGCGCAAATCAATTGAACAGTCGTGGTAATAATCGTACCGGGATCGACTGAGGCGACGCCCCGAGAGTTGCGGGAGAAGCCAGGAGAAGTGGAGCTCACGTGATTGATGCGGGGCCAAGAAGCGCGACGTCACAAGAGACGCGTCAGCGATTGGTCGAAACGCACTGCTCTCAATGACAATTGCTGGATCGCGCTTCCCCGCTTGTTCGCTGCAGCGCGAGTGAAGCCACCGGACTTCACTCGCTTGGGATACGATTTGCGGTTTTGCTAGCCTTGAGCTGCGGTTTTCCAGCGTGCGCAGACACGTTTTCTACTCGTTCGTCGTCATTCGCCGAAGAAGTTTTTTAGGACTCAGTGCACCGTTGAGACTTTCCGTTGTGAACATGTAGAAAATTTTACGAAAGCGCAGTGCCGCAGGAAAAAGGCACAACTCGTCGAAAGCAAGTTTCGCCGGTCTGGCGGCGTGTTCAAAGGTTCCTTGACACGCCGAAGTGCCGTGTCTCTGTGCCTTCGCACGCTTGGATACCGACCAAGAATCGACGCCGTGTGAATGTGTTTTGCGAGTGCAATGTGCGTGAAGACGTATGTGCCTCTGGATCAGCGTCTTACTTTACTCTGACGTCTGTATACTTGCGGCCCTCGCGGTTTAGGAACGAGCTTAATCCAGCGTCTACTAGCGACGGAAGATGGGGGAAGGTACGGCTTTTTTTCGTCCTTAGACGATTTACACAATACCGTGCACAACAGCTCCTCATCACTGATCAGTGCTGGCTCATTATCAACCTACTTAATTGCACTTGACGTTTGAGCGTGGCTCGCCTAATTGTAATTGGTCGACAGATTGCACACGACCATATCGGCCGCGCTTCAAAGATTTTCATTCTCACCGTCTTGTACTTTTGCTTTCGAAAACCCTCCTTGCTCCACAGCGTTGCTCTATTCGTGCTCCCACGTAATCCATTAGAGTAGATTTGGAACATAGCCATGGTCAATAGTACATAAGAACACGTACAGAACTCCGTGGCCGATATATATATATATATAAATGATCTAAAAGCATCTAGGCGCGACACACGTTCAGAACTTTGGTGCGGCGTCAATTCTTGATCGGTATCCAAGCATGCGAAGGCAAAAAGATGCATCACTCGGCGTGCCAAGGAAGCTTAGATCACGCCGCGAGACCGGCGACCCTTGTTTTCAACGAGTTGTACCTTTTGATACGGCTTCACGCACATTGCACTCGCAAAACACATCCACAAGGCGTCGATTCTTGGTCGGTATCCAAGTGCGCGAAGGCACAGAGACACGGCACTTCGGCTTGCCAAGGAAGCTTTGAACACGCAGCCAGACCCTTGCTTTCGACGAGGTGTGCCTTTTTCCTGCGACACTGCGCTTTCGTAAAATTTTCCACGTGTTCACAACGGAAAGTCTCAACAATACACAGAGTCTTAAAAAACTTCTTCGGCGAATGACGACGAACGAGTAGAAAACGTGTCTGCGCACGCTCGAAAACCGCAGCTCAAGGCGAGCAAAACCGCAAATCGTATCCCAAGCGAGTGAAGTCCGGTGGCTTCACTTGCGGGAGTGGGAAGCGCGATCCAGCAATTGTCATTGAGATCAGTGTCGAAACTAGGGTGTCGCGAACCGGCCGAGGTTCGAGTTCGACCAGGTTCGACTTTTTCGAACTTTTAGTGGAATGTTCGACGAACCTTGTAATGAGGTTCGACTCGTATGCGCATGCGCGACAGGCTGGCCAGTTGGCTTCGGATTGGATGGTGATGGCTAAGGGATGAATAAGGGGCAGCACTGATTGGTTATTTCAGTTCATACAGTACAAAAACATTCAGTTATTAACTTTTTCAGTGATTTGAATTAGTCTCTTTTAATTGCAACTGTCCATTAAATTAAAATAACCCTTTGCTTAAAAAAGTTCTCCAAACCTAGACATGCTTGTATCAAGGTCTGGCCACACTGTCCACAAAGTCGAACCTGTCGAATTTAGTTAAAAGTTCGAAGGTTCGTCGAACCGGTTCGAACAAGTCGAACCCCGAAAGTTCGACCGAAAAATCTGGTTCGACAAAAGTTCGCGACACCCCTAGTCGAAACGAGAGACGTGCCCTCGGTCACGTTTTGGTTCGTGATTTTAGGAATACTGTTCTAATTTACGCTTGAATAACCATGAAAAGTATAAATCGGACCGGAAGTGATTACTAAACTGTAAATAAAGCAGCACAACTGACCCCGTAAGTGATGACGTAACAACATGGCGTTTGGGTCCAAACAAACCGTTGCTAGGGGCGTTGCTATGGACTAATGCATGGAGACTCCACATGAGGCTAGATTTTTGCTTACAAGTAAGTAAGTAATTTTTTGTAAGCAACCTAACTTCTTGATATCTAATTATGAAGATGTTCTTGTCGTCTCAATGTCATATTGCAACGATGAAAGCCATTTCTGAAGTCTTACACTCCGCTTTGCTTTGGTAGCAGACGACACGATAGATTTGCTGGCCTCTGTTGCAGCGGGCGTCTTCATTGAAATGCGTCGGTAAACAAGCGACAAAAACAAGTGAATAGCCGTGGCCGTAGAGGCCTCCGCAATGTGCGTTTTTTTTCCTGTGAACAACCCAGCTTAGTTACGGGGGGTGAAAATGCAGTAAAATCAAACCACGTCACGCAGATCAGTTACGACGACGACCTGAAGTGCATTACCGGCGTAGTGCAGGCAGACCACCATGAGAAACAAATCGTACGCCGTCGAGGTAAGTCGTTTGTTATTATTATTTTATGATTGTGGTTGTCAGGTTATTAAAGAATTGCATGTCTATCGCGATTTCGCAGTATTTTGCTTTTCCCCCCCCCTTGGTATACATTAAATTCCGTTGATGTGCTCTTTTGGTGAAGATCTTCATCGAACCCGCGATGCGAGTACAGTCTGTAATAGACTCACCTTATGTTTTTATCCAGTTCTTTCGCGCTTTGGGGTCTTGCGGAAATCTGAAGAAACTGCAAGAATCTCTCTCCACGCGATGGTTACAACCAGGTATACGAAGCACCCTCGCATAGCGCGAGTCCGCAAACAAAATTTGGGATCTCAACCGTTCGCCTGAAGTGCTTTTCTCGCGGGTGCAATGCGATCTTTTAGCAGACTATCATCTCGATCGACGCCCGGACTTTCGATAAACCATATTTTGCATCGCACCCCACTATGAAATCTTAAGAGTGTATGAAACTCATTACAATTCAAACAAATGCGATGTCAGAATATCGTCTTTATTCACACGATGCAAACGACGGCCCCACTTGGCCGGCCGGCGTGCTGCAGACGGCATACTTCTTGCATTCGTCGTCTGCTGCAGGCATCTTGAGGACCGGAAGTTGCAGTCGTAAATATTTCAGAAACGAGCGATTGCCGGCACACTTCTGTCGAAACATATATGACATTCAAGCTTTCTATATCTGTGATTTTTAGAAGTTTAAATCCTACTCCTGATTTTTGAATGGTCGGGTTTTCGTAGCGAAACCGAGCCACATGTATTCGTCCATAGCAACGACCCTAGCAACGGTTTGTTTGGACCCATGACGTCACACTTACGGAGTCAATGGACCTTTTCCGAGAAGCGTTCTGCGCACGCGCGAGCGCCCGATGCCAAGCGGCGGAAGTTGGCACCAAAAATCGAGGAAATTTGGAAGGAGGCTGTAGATCAGCGAGTAGAAAACGTAATTGCAGCATACATATAATTGTGTTACGCAAAAAAGAAAGCGGACGGAAAGAATAACACGACGTTTAAGTGGACGCCACGGATGCCCCACTTGGACGGCGCGTTGGGCACGCCCCGCTGCTGAGAGAACGAAGAAACTGGTAGCGTAGCTCCCATTATCGATTGGTAGCGCAGGTAGGTCCCTTCCTCGATTTTTAGTTCGTGCAGCCACCGCCTGGTGCCGTCGGTATGTGAAAAAGGTCCATTGTTTTTCTCTTTGCTATGCTGGACGCGAAACGGGCAACGAGCAACTATGGGCAAACAAAATAAAATATAAAAAAAGACGTTTGGTTTTGGTTTCAGATGTCGGTGTCGTGTTTACTTTGGGAACACGGTATATTTATTTTTACCCCAGGAGAGCCGCGGCGCCGCAGAAAGGCAAACTGCCCATACCTTGAAGGCCTGGGTCGCCGATTCTAACGATGATGAAATGGTATGGTACAAATGAATCGTGTGAATGATAACGATGATGATGGGATGATGAAGAGGGTGATGAACAGCGTCAGGCCTAGCAGCGTTCTTCGCGACGGCGGTCTTCGCGGTTCTGCCACGGGCTGCTGACTTAGCAGGTCGGTCTCAAGCGCTTGGCGAGGGCTCCCTGTTTGCCAGCATGCAGACGATGCCGTCGAATTTCCCGTGACACAGGGAGTCCAGCAGCCCCGTGGTAGAGCTCCTGTGGTTTACGCCGGTGTTGGCCTGGCGGCGGTCTTCGCGAAAGCGGGCCGTGATGTCTTCCAGCTTGCGGTCGAGCTTGTAACCGAGCAGCTTGATCCCCCTGTCGATCGAAGACATGGTGGCTGCCACCGGTCCGGTTGGCTCTTTGACGACGGAAAAAACACGTCTTACGCCCGGCTGGCTTCCTCTTCTGCAAAATGGTAGTCATGCCAAATTTGTGCGCTGTAGATGGCTGTTCTAACGGTCGACTGAAGACCAGTATTCGTTCGGGCGACGCTAGGTTTCACGTGTGGGTTGCTGTTCGTGTTCTTTGACGACGAAAAGAGACGGCGTCCGACTTTGGTGAAAACCAAAAATGGTGCTGTTTATTTCCCCTTCTTGGGGAGCGTCCCCCTCAGAGGAACCGGTTCCCGGAACGTCCGGGTTGCTGCCGCTTTCCCCTCGGCATCTCCCCCGCGTCCCTGTCCTTCGGCAACGCGTCGCACTCGTCTCGCCCGCGCGAATGTTGCTCACTGCTTCCCTGCTCGGAGCCTGCGGGCCGCTCGTTGCCGGCTGGGCGGTCTCCGTCGGGTGATGGCGTGGGCCGCCACACACGTACTCCCGTTCCGTTGGTGTTAGGTTCAATGTTCAATGTGTTTATTAAACTCTGGAGAGTTGCGGCACCACAGCAAGGCGAGTAGCCCGTACCCAAAGGCCTGTGGTGCCGCAGTTACATGACAAATAAATAAATAAATAAAATTAAAAAAAAGGAACAAGTATAACAATAACACTTCGAGAAAAAACAAACAGGTATACGCTGCTTATGGCTTCAAGTGCCGCACTGCCTCCCTACAGATAGGCTTTACATCAGTTTTGTCAGTCAAGTCACTTGTGAGCTCTGACGGCAGGGACCGCCATAAGTGCACTGCCCTAACAAGGAAGGTGTGGCGGTGCCGATCGGTGCGGGCAAATAGAGGCTGAAGGCCTCCAGTCCTGCTTCGTCGCAGCTGTCGAGCAAGAGGTAGCTCAGCAGAACCTGGCAGGAGACAGGTGGCCAAGAGCCGGATCGACGAGATGCTCCTGCGTAGGGCCAAAGAGTTCCAGCCCACCCTTGTCATCAGGTCCTCAGTAGCCATGTCCCGATAGCGTGGGACATGAGGGAACTGCCACCGGAGGATAGTGTAGGCGGCACGTCTCTGTACACTCTCAAGTGATGCGGTCAGAGTGGCCTGAAGAGGGTCCCAAACTGCGGCACAGTACTCGAGGTGGGGGAGCACCAGTGCAGTGTAGAGGTGCCTCAGTGTTGTTGCACCGGCTCCTCTTGAGACACGGGTGACAAACCCCAGCATTCTTCGAGCCCGGGAGGTGACTTCAGCGATGTGGGCACTGAAACCGAGTTGGTAATCCAGTCTGACGCCCAGCAGCCTGGTGCCAGTCGTTCGGGAAATGTTCACTCCACCAAGGTTGAAGGTGGGGAGTGCGAGATGGCGTTGCCTTGATGCTGATATCTGCATCGCAGTGCACTTGGCCGTGTTTAAAGGCAGTCTGTTTTTTCCGGACCAGGCGAAAACATTGTCGAAGTCCATCTGAAGTTGCAAGTTGTCGAGAGGTTGTCGAATTGGTTGAACAAGCGTGAGGTCGTCGGCGTACAAAAGAGGCGTGCAACGCAAGATCCGGGTGATGTCATCTATGAAAATGTTAAAGAGGGTAGGGCCTAAGACACTGCCCTGAGGAATCCCAGACATTACTTCTGCAAGGCTTGACATCTCACCACCAAAGACCACCCGCTGGGTGCGGCCAAGCAAGAAGGAGGTTATCCACTTCAGAAAGTTACCTGATACCCCTATGTCAGAGAGCTTCTTCAATAGGATGGAGTGGTCAACCCTATCAAAGGCTTGTTTAAAATCAGGTTGTATAAGCTCACATGGTGTACGGCCGTCTAGGGAGCTGCTGATGGTGTGGACAATATAGTTGCAAGAGCTAGTTCACAGCTTCGGCCCGGGCGAAACCCATACTGGTGCAGGGAGAGCAATTGATGCTGCTCAAGGTGCTCTAATAAGTGCCGGTTAACTATTCTCTCCATTGTTCTGCATACAATGGAGGTAGTCGATATTGGCCGGTACGAGGACACGAGTGACTTGGACAGTCCATTTCCTTGTGTATCGGAGTGATCCGAGCAGTCTTCCACTGTCGGGGAACAAAGCCTGCCCGAAGGGAGTTTGTAAAGAGTTGTGCTAGGATCGGGCTGACTCGGTGGGAGCACAACCTCAAAAAAGCTGGGTGCACTCCGTCGGGTCCAGCTTGCTAAGATGGGTTGATGCGCTGCAGTGCTTCCGTGACATCTTCTTCACAAATCTCAAGCGATGTGATTGGTACATTACGAGTGGTGAGTGACATATTGAGGAGTTCCGGAGGTGGGTTAGAAGAGGTAGTCCATGCCGACGAGAAGTGGTCACTGAAAAGTTCTGCTATGATCCCAGGTTCCGTTACCTGGTTTCCGTCGACTGAAAATTCAGGGCGGGAGGAGGATTTTCTCCTCCCGCCCTGACTCGCTCGCGAGCGAGCCCGAACTCGCTCGCGAGAGCGGCATTGTCGTCCATGTTGACAAATTCGACGAAACGACCGCGCTGCTATAACCCACCGCGGTGACCAGTGTCTCGATCTCCTAAATACTGCCGATACCGGCTATTCACACTTGACGTCACTCCCTACGTCACCTCCGTCTTCGCAGGCCCAGAAATGAGAATGGAGATAGATCAGTTTCGGTTTCTTCAGTTCTTTTGTAGGCACAGAAATACGCGTCACAAATGTCTAGAAAAACGTAGGCAGAGTGCTAGGTTCCCAACAAGCCTAAAACACCATTAAAAAAAATCGTCTTCATTGTCCCTTTAAACGGCTGTCCGCTTTAAAATAAAGCGGACAGCAAAGGCGAAATTGACATTCTCTGAAAAATAGGTTTTTTTGATTGGGCCCTTTTCATCTCATCGATCTTTTGGTGACATCTTCATAACGCTGACACCCCCCCCCCCCCCCCCTTCCCCGAAATGCAACGAGATACCTTTGCCTGGTCGAGTATCGCATTACAACCGATACATAGCAAGTGTATTTCACTACTGAGATAGAAATACATTTTTGAAATGTATTTCGATACAAAGATACAGATACTCAAAATTATCTCTAAAATAGTATCGCGATACTGCCCTGCCCTGGGGGAAACACTAATAGAAATTAAGTAATAGTCCATAATTCACAGTAAATCACACAGGCACTGCTCTACCTCACTAGGAGTGAGGGTGGCAAGTTGCCTGTCTACAGATGTTTTCGAGCTTGTGACGATTGTTAGGGGGGTTCTCCGTAAGTGCACATAAAGGGATTGCCAGAACAGTGGAGACCACACCAAGAAGGAATGCTGTTGCTCTACGGTAGGAAACGGTTGAAAAGCACCGGCACAATTCTTGCGAACAACTCCCTTCAGTGCTGTCTCGTGACCTTGCAGTTCCACAACGTTGTCTAGGAGGCATATTAAGACGACCCACTAAAGGGCCACACTTGAGATCACCTCTGGCCTGCCAGTGAAGGGCCAGAATTCTAGCCAATGTCAGAGCAGTAGGGAGTTTTAGAATAGCGCACGCTAAAGCTTTGCGCACGCAAAGAATAGCGTCGTCGCCACTGCGCATGCTCCGAACGCAAACCAGGTTTCGCGCTTTGGGTGCGCAATTTTAGCGTGCGCTATTTCTCGGATATAGCGTGCGTACGCAAAGGGTCTTTGCGCTCCTCTACGGAGGATTCGTGATGAGAAGTTGGCTAAAGCCAAGTCGAGCACAGTTAAAAAAATGGCGGCCCCCAGGACCATGGCTGTGGTCGCTTTGAAGGCGTCGTGAGCGCGACGTTGGCGGCATCCTCGCTGCTGCGATTTTCAATACGGGACGGCATTGCACTCGGTTTGGAAAACCCAGTAGGGTGGACAACGATCACCGGCAACTTGATGCTTGCGACGAGCGAACGTTTATCGGCGAAGGTCAGTATACACTCTTGCCGAGGCGACGCATGCGGCCTGCACGACCGGTCGGCCGCTCGCGTCGCACTTCCACGTTTAAACAAATGTAAAATTGTTACTCTGGACCAAAAATCTTGTTTTTGCTCAAGTTGCAGCATTTCGTGTGTGAAATAAAAATTGTGACTGTATCTTGGTGGCGTTGCAAGCGCGAGATGCTTGGGCTTTTGCGTCGCGGCGGAGAAACGCTATTCTAAAACTCTCTTGCGTCGCGTGCGCTAAAGCAAGCGCTAACTTGAGCGCTAGCGTGCGCTAAAATTGCGTACGTTATTCTAAAACTCCCTAGTGAGTGATCGGGAGCAAGCATGGCTGCCGAAGAATAGCGTAAGCTTCCCCCTTTTGCTGAACACTTTCAACTGATCTTATAAGATCAACCTCATAGGAGTCTCATATGGAGCTGCGATACTCTAGGGGTGGCAGAACCAGGGCTATCAGAGGCACCTAAGTGTGCCATGGCCTGTTTCACTGGACTCGCAAAGTACAAAACCCAGTGTTCCGCACATTTTGGACAAAACTGACGACATGCTGTGTGAAGAAGCATAGCGGGTTGTTTATAGCAGACCTTGTCGATGTTGTTCTGCAAATCTTCGTGGTTTCTGGGGCGACCTGATAAGCAGCACCAGCATCAGGTCATCCGTAACAGCAGTGGAGTCGTTTGGAGGGAGGCATTATCACGATTAATAAGCATGTTGAGAACAACTGGACTGAGCACACTGTCCCGTCAAGCTGTCGAGCACTTGGGCCACTGGAAATAGTTCCATGGTATACACTGCACTCTGAGCGACTCAACTTGAAGGCTTCTGCTATGCACACATTTAATTAATTCTAGTGTTAATGAGCACCAGTGGCTCGCTGGGCAAGTCGTAGGACTCGGTCACGGAAGCCGGGCAGCACGCACAGTATAGCAGCACCTTGCCATGCTTGTGGGAGGTTCCAGCTCCAGGTTACGGCGTCGCCAAAAGGGTAATCGGAAAAATACCACGACCAGCACAAATCTAGAGTTCTTAGCACGATCCTTTCCGTAAGTAGCGTGCTCCACTGTATCAATCGACAGGGTGACCGCCATAAACCGAATCCTGCATCCTCGTTTTACATACCGATAGAACTGACGTGGGATGCGTCTCGGGGAGTGAGTGAAGGTGCAGCAGCTCATTTGGGACCAAGTGCCCATTTTGAGAATCATACTGCGAGTTGAAACAACGCAGAAGGCTCGCGTCTCGCAGCGTCGCTTGTAGAAGGACCATTCGGAGAGTCTGCACACTGTGAAGGTAAGAGCGTTCACATCGAAGAGCTCATCATTGAAGGTGGCTACTGAGGTTTTAAGAGCCACTGATCGTAGTAATCGCATTCCAAAGACGCCGCGTTGTCGTAGATTGTTTTTCACCAGCTAGGTCATGTAAGGCTGAGGCCAGGGCTGGGGGATCCGTCGCCGGAAACGTGAAGGAACCAAGCAAACGACGTGAGGCTCACTGACTCGGTTCGTGGGTGCCGACGACGTCCGAGCAACCCTAGTGGGGTCCTTGCTTCCAAGAAGACTGGAGATTCTTTCCGGCGGGCCCATAATATCTAGACAGCATGTTTGTGGCTGATGCGGATCGCAGGAGGTGGATAACAGGACAACCAACGCACGAGTAGGTCGAGCACGGCTGGCACTCGAGGACAATGGTGGTCGCCGCCATGTTAAAATGAAACGAAGCCAAGCTTCAGTTTAGTACACAATGCACTACAACCTGGTTTATTACAAATAATTATATAAATGTTAAAACAACTTTCTGTATTTGAAAGTTTGAATTTCAGTCGACTAAAACAAGCACGTTCACGTTGCGTCAAATGAGCTTGGTCGGAACCAACGAGCAACGACTATCGCCGCATCTCCATCGCATCGTATCAAAACACAAAAACAAAGGAGCGAGCGGGCGCTTTCAGACTTTCGGAAAAAAACATCGAAGAACGTTCTTAGAAAAAGGAAGTGTCCTAGGTGCCGGCGTGCCCATGGAACCAGCTGTGGATTTGAGTCTAATTGGTGAGTGCTCGCCCATTCGTTTTACTTTTTCAGTCCTTTCTGTTCGGAGCGTTTATGACGTGTTCTTGTGTGTGCAGTCGGCGTGAAAGCGAACGTGTGCGGTTCCTTGTCGCACACGTGCTTTCCGCATTGGATGACCCTCGAGCTTTTGCCAAGGAAGTCCCGGAACCGACCTGTCACTGAGCGAGCAGTCAGATTGCTGGAACTCACCCAGAGGCAAAGGTCCCACCGGAGGCAGGCAGGCGGGCAAGCGAGGCACTTGGTGAGTGTATCAGGGAGCTTTATCTCGTAGATCGGTGGACAAGGCTTGATTTCTGCAAATCGGGTGGCGGCTTGGTACCACCTAGCTAGGCGGTGTGTTTTGCGGAACCCATGACTGCTAAAGGTACCCGTTAGCGTGCTGGCGCTCGTATTCGCTTCCACTGTGGGAGTTTGGATTCAAGTTCGAATTTCTTCCTCGGAAACTACTCGAAACATTGCGTGACGCGCGCCTTTAGAAGTAGAGTCTGTATTGATTATGTTGCTTGCGAAGAGTATAAAGAGTTCTTTTTCGACTGGGGCACTGACTTTTTATACAAAATCCTGTATATGTTGCGCCACAGGCAGTACTTCATTGTGTAGGTTGGAAGAAAAAAACAAAAACGCGCATTGAGTCGTGACAAAAGAAACACAAAAAGCGTTGAAAACTGTCTGAGGACCTATGTAGCTTCCATGGAATCCGGCAAGGTGAGTGCAGCTGTTTCCACATGACCCCTATCTCCGGCGGCAATGGGTTGCGTCCGTAAACCAAAAAGACTTTTGCCCAACGCCATCCTCTCAACTGTGCTCGGAACATTTTGTGAATGGAGCACGCACCAAACTTAACGCTGTACTGTCAATGAACATGGGGTACGCTTGCAAGGTGCGTGCAAGTTTTCTTGTGATAATTGCTGTTTCAGCTTGGAAATTTTTGTAACTGAATTTATCTTAATATTGATATTTTGAAGTGTTGACAATGACTCAATTTTATCAGCTACAACACTTAGTTGAAGGCTGATTTCCGCTGCCGGGTGTGGCTGGAAATTGTCGAAAAGCTAGTTCTATCGGTTTTCCTGAATCGCAATCTCCTGCGCGATACCAGAGAACTGTGAACACTATGTTGACTGTCACAATGCGACTAGATTCTTCTTATTTTCAAAATTAGTACATAATGTAGATGAAAAAAAAAACCTTCAATTTCTGTTGCTGAAAGATTAAAACATGCTCGTGCATCGATTTTGAATCGTTGAATCACTGATCGACTCGCTCCGGCAATCGGCCCATCTCGACTTTGCTCTTTTCAGTTCTCGACAAAAGACACACTCGTCAGCACGGAATCCTCAAATGAAACGTTTATAAACACCGGTGCATGAGCAGGTTGTTTCAACGTTTATAAACATCGATGCATGAGCATGTTTCAACTTTCAGCAACAGAAATTGAAGGTTTCTTTCCAGCTACATTATGTACTAATTTTGAAAATAAGAAGAATCTAGTCGCGTTGTGACGGTCAGCATAGGTTCACGGCTCTCTGGTTTCGCGCAGGAGATCGCGATTCAGGCAAAGCGATAGAACTAACTTTTTGACAATTTCCAGCCACACCCGGCGGCGGAAATCAGCCTTCAACCAAGTGCTGTAGATAATAAAATCGAGTCATTGTCACCACTTCAAAATATTGATATTAAAATAAATTCAGTTCCAAAAAGTTACAAGCTTATATAGCAATTATCAGGAGAAAACTTGCACGCACCTTGCGAGCGTACCACCATGTTCATCGACTGTACAGCGTCAAGTGCGGTGCGCGCTCCATTCACAAAATGTTCCGAGCACAGTCGAGAGGATGGCGTTGGGGAAAAGTCTTTTCGATTTAGGGATGCAAGCCACTGCCGCCGGAAATTAGGGTCATGTGGAAAGCGATGGAGCTTAAAGATATTGCAGCCGCACTCACCTTGCCGGATTCCGTACAAGCTACATGGGTCCTCAAACAGTATTCTACACTTTCTGTCGTTATTCGTGCACCTTATAACTGAGCAATGGTGTCCCGATGACCGGGGGACTGTCGCCATCCAAGCCCGTGCTTCTAATTAAGTTTGGGAGTTTAAAACAGAGAAGAAAACGCGAACGAAGTTCGGGCAATGCCTACACCCAACACCGGCAAAGCCTCTCATCCGGGACTTTCACTCTTTCTAACGCTCCAGCAAGAAGGAAAGCGCCGGTAGCCCTTTCCCTTTTCTCCCTCGCCCTCTTTCAGTAAAACGGTCTATATATGGCTCTGCTCTGCTTTAGCCCTGTTGAGCGCGCTTCTTACCGAGCCCTGGTGCACTGCGGAAAAGCAACACCAGCGGAAGCAAGCTCCACGGGTGTTGCTTCTCCGCAGTGCACCAGTGCTCGGAAAGAAGTGCGCTCAACGGTGCCGCAAGAACAAAAAGTATGAATTACACGAAAACGCTGTTCGAGTGAAGCGGCTTATGAATACATTGAAAAAGTAGCGGGACAACCCAAGTTTTGAAAATCGTTTGACTTAACCAGAAGTATTAAATATCCGAGTTTGAATTATCGCGAGCCTACTGTATACACGAAGGGAGATCTGGCTCAGTTTAATGTGCTTAATATCACTGAATAGTTGTGCAATTCTAATTTGCTAGTTTTATTTCTCAAGCACTTGTTGTATAGGGTATTCAAATCAATGCAAATTTTTACTTTGGTTCAATTTATGAAAGGTTTGTTTTATATGTCATGTACAGTAGAAAGCTCGGGAGCTGGGCTAGTTGGTAAGCACGTTGCTCGCTCACTTTAACCATGTATGTCACATACAATTTGTTGTGATTGTATATTGATTTCAAATCCTCTTCTGCTCTTTATTTCAAGCTGCACTTACATGCACCATGAAGATACCGAAGAAGTCTTCAACTGAAGGACAACTATAAGCACAAGCATGGAGGGGCATCTAGATGGCCAGCGCAAGGACAACTATAATGTAAATTTTCTCCAAAGTGAAAGCAAGGCATGCCTTCTTCCAATAAAGGTATTGTGGCAAGTAGGTATGGCTCAGCTTCAAGCCGTCACAATATATACTCTTGTTTGTTCATTTCTAATCACCTGCTCTAGTCACCATTTCTAGTCAGTTTCAAGCTTGTTGCTGGTAGTACATACAGATTTGTTTTAAATTATTGGTGAGTCATTTTAACAGCCGAGTCTAGCAGCATCCTTGCTCGTATGTAATATGCTTCTTTTGGTTTAATTTGAAACCACAATAAATCTGTTTTAGTACATGTACCTGACTGATTTCATCTTTGCGAGGGTAGTAAATTGCAATTAATTTCGTCTCAATATGTGCTGTGATGAAAAGGAGCTCGGTAATGGTCGTGCATTCTAGCGTTGTTAATAGTGTGCAGTATTGTGCCTTTCACAAACATTGTTTTCCTCAGCTAACGGACATGCTACGATCAAGCTTCTTCAAAAGGTGCATACAGTCAATTCTCTGCAGTTATGTATATAGTGCACTGGAGTCCGGTGGTTCATCTTCTGGAAAACATTGCTATGTATGCGAAAAAGGACCTCCTCGAAGACTCAGGACGCAATATTTCGCTGCAAGTCTTACCTTTTTCAGTCCTTGGAAAAGCCATGTCTGTAGCTAAACAATGCCTGTCGTTGGGTTTCAAGGAGGTTCCTTTCCAACACCTTTCTTTCAGCTTTGACTACCTACGGTTTTGTTGGTACGCAAGTTTATAAAACATTAAATTCACACCAAAGAAAGTGGTACTGGCTACACTAGAAGAATATCCACAAAATGTTAGAAAGAACTTTTCAGTTGACGAAGACAAAAGTATTGTAATCAGACGCAATTGCTACCCATGCAGTTCGCCTTGTTCACAGCAAAGACGTAACTGCATGGGTAACGGTTTCGTCTGATTTACAATATTTTTGTCTTCGTCAACTGAAAAGTTCTTTCTAACATTTTGTGGATATTCTGCTAGTGTAGCAGTACCATTTTCTTTGATGTGAATTTAATGTTTTACAAAAGTTGCACACCGGTTGTAAAAGTGTTTCTCGAATGTTAATATAATGTTTCCTTCAATGTTAGTTAAATGTTTTGCAAACATTAAATTTATGTTATAGGAACGTTTCCTGTGTATAAAAATAACGTTTGGAAAAACATTAATCTAACGTACACATAAACGTTGTGAAAACATTAAATTGAATGATATTAAGGACATTGTTCAAACGTTTGGGCCAAACAAAAAAATAACATTATTGTAATGTTTTGGTGCTACCTGGGGAGACTAGGACTGGGAAGGTCTAATTTATCGCTTGTGACACTGCCTCTTCTGTAACTATACTACAGTATGTCGCAGCTGGGCCGTGGCGTGTCTACTTGTTTTTCAAGCTCCTACCATCGCTCGTCTTCACACGGGGTTGTCGGCAACGTACTCTGCAGTCGCAGCTTATTTTCACCTTCAAAAAGCTGCCTTATAGATATGTGATATTGCGAACCAGCCAGCTGCCTGTTCTTCCCGAAACGGTCTCCCAAGCTATCAGTCTAAATCTTTCCCAGCAGGACATAGTTCAGCCCGAGTTCAGTGAAGCAGTATTCGGTGATCTCTACAAGTGCACGGGTTGTTTGACGGAGTGCTCCATGAGTCTCCTTGGTTAGCGTGCCACTGGTAAGGTTCTCGCTCTCCCATACGTCAAGCCAGGCGTCCAGCCAGTCAAAAAGATTGCACAAAAAATTCACATTGGGATCGTCCTCTGCAGAAGTCACTTGTTCTTGAACGTCGTCTCTGAGTCGCGTTCCTTTGTTCGGCGTCCATGTTAAAATTTCCTACAGATTTCGAGACCTCGATGATTTCATTGATTCCTTTAATAATATGCGCCACAGATGTAGGAATAAGAAGGAGACATAGAGCAAAGGCTGCAGGCTCCTGACCGTGGTTTTGAAAACGGGAGCTTGCGCTACAAAGATACGTTTCTAAAATTAAAAGCGAGAACTAGCTTGTGCTTGTCACCTTCGCTGCCACGTCAGCGTAAAATTCAACAAAATAAATTCAATAATTAAAAAAAAGAAAAAAAAAACAATGTGAAAATATATGAAAGTTTTCACCCTGGTATGCGTCGATAGAACCAGGTTTTCTCGAGGAATCGCCCGCACCCATACTTTACGCAGTTCTTCATCCTCCGGGAACTCAAAGGGCCCATGAAACGATTTTAACATCGAGAGAACGTGCACCTTATTACCCTTTTTTGTTTACTTTAGCAGAAGGACCATAAAACACGACCACTTCTCTCGAAATGTTGCGAATACGCTGCGTAACCGCAAAAACAAAAAGGAACTATTTCTTGACTTGACTTCACGTACGGCGGCCATATGAACTAACTTTGTGACGTCACGGCGGGTGCGGTTATTGAGATCGCTTTTGAACATGTATATTCTCAGTTTAATGGTAACGTTTAGAAATGATTTCGTTCCAAAATAAACAAATGAATCGAAAGTTTTATATTCTTGTTCAGTACACGAAGTTTTCGCAGCGCCATCTATCCGGAGTAAGTCAAAGCATCCCCTCCCCTCTGCTCCGCTGCCTAGCAACGTTGGCTGGCTGCTACCGGACGAGCGGTGTGATCAACGCGATATAAAAAACCACGCTTCGGCAGCTGCGTGGTTCGTTTTCTTTCTCGTGCGCCTGGTTCGCCTGCCTGCAGCTATACTCCGTTTCACCTTATGTTGTACCGCAGCGAAGGCTAGAAGCGCGAGCTCATAGCGTTGGCAGCTGCCCTTGGTGCACGAGAGCTTGTGCCGCCGAGGTGTGCCATAGAGCAAGGAGCACGCGCTTGTAGCCTTTCCTGCGGTACAACACAAGGTGAAACAGAGTATAGGAAGTATTCACTGGCGGCCATAGCTGTGTGCGCGACTGCTGAGCGCGTGCTGATGGCTAGCTTCCAGGGTTCTTTTGCAACGTGCATTCCACACCGTCAAAATGGCCGGTCTTAGCAGCCTATTAATGGGAAGAGAGGGAGAGTCTGCTCTCTGCTGTAGCAACGTCCACAGTGCTAAGGAGATGACAAGACCGGAAGCCGCGTACCCCGCGGCGCGTCATGCGCACGTGACCCGAGTAACATTGTATGAGTTGAGGGGCATCCCCAAACGCCATCTTATTTGGCCGGAAGTCCGAAAATCGTTTCATGGGTCCTTTGAACACAAACACTTTCTTCGACGACGTTTCATAGTTCCCATGGCACCCAGGGACACAGCATTTATGAGACATTGCTAGCCCGAAAGCCGCCCGTAACTTGACAACCACCACGCGTTAAAGGGCAACTCCGCTTCATTTTTGATATTTAGAAAACTATGCAGCCCTCTTCAGTATCATATAGGAAGACCCCATGTCAAATATTACGATCTAATTCCGTCTATTTATTTAATAAACTGGCCAGCAAACTTTCAAACGAGCCAAGTCGCCGAAATCTGCCAACTCTAGCGTGCGACGTGAGGCGCAATCGTCAGCGCAGTCAATGCGACGGGGTTGGAGCGGCCAACGTTGAACCACTACGCCAAAGGCATGACTACGTCATTCTCACGTTTTGGTTGTTTTTACTTCTCGGAGCGAAATTGAACGATGACGTCATGAGTTTCTCCTCCCGGTGTTGGCTCTACGGCGTCCACGTGATCACCGTAACGCGGATGCGCTAGTTTGCGCTGCCCTGCGCGTTTATCGCAAGTCCGGTTTCTCCGCTCCCCCTCTCCTCTTTCGTGTTCTCCCCTTCCCCCTCTCCCCCGGGCCATCACCGTCCACGCCATGCGAAGCGACCTGCCCGCGTCGCGTGTCCTGTACCTCGCGCCTGCGAACGTCACAAGACCACGTGGTTCGACGTGACGTGGCCATGACTCTGAGGACACGGGACCATTGTTGCCTGACGCAACCGAAGTTTCGGTTTCGGTATCGGCTGATGTTTAAATTAAGATTACACAAATAATATTCAACATTTCGCGAATCCGAAGACGTAGAGCTGTTGAGTAGTACTTTGTGAAATGGAATCACATGTAAGCCTAAATTTTTCGGAATTGAGCGGAGTTGCCCTTTAACCGCCACGCACACCAAACACAAAAAGACAAAAGAGACGGTTAGAGCAGTTCCCGCCGCGAGACTTGTGCAAGCCGCCGTGCGCAAAGGAGGCAAAAATTGTCATTGCGCAACTGCCCCAGGAGAACCCTAGGCTCAAAGAGAGCTAGAAAAAAAAAAAAAGGCCGGAGCATGCGCCGTTTGGCGCCCTCGGAAAAACACATATAAGAAAAAAAGAAGAAGAAGAAAAAAAAAAAAAAGAGAGCATGTGTTGCGGAGAAGCCTTCCTCTCAGGTCGGCCGACTCGTCGTGAATCTGTGGCGTCACAACTTCGAGCGATGCGGCCCTTCATCTAGGTGGTGTTCGCCACGCCAACACCTCCTAGAAATATAAGTCCGTAGCGCTCCGATTGGTTACGTCACAATGTCGCAGAAGGAAGGCCATGGCGCAACTACGTGAGAAAATATCCGGTATCGGAGTGAAAAAATGTTTCTTGTCAGGCGGCGCGGTGGTGTTCGTGCAGGCTTATACGACATTAATTTATGTTCTAAAAGTACAGTCTTGTACAATTTATTATATATATATATATAATACAAACGTAATATACAACGAAAGTACCAAATTTATATTTATGATTATCCCCGTAACCGCGGGACTACGTGCAGTTCCGCAGCTCCCCACACTTTTCGCATGAACCGGCTGCGATGCGACATCTTCCCTCAGACGGGCTCCGATTCCGGTAAATTTACGTTATGTGTGAGCTGCTGACTGTCTGAAAAGGAACGCTGAAGCATTTCAGAAGGGACGGGAACGGAAAAAAATCCAGTCATCGCCGCAGGGAGCGCACACGAGCAAGAGATTTTTTTTTATTTATTCATACTGCTCGCCCTTTTCAAGGCTTTGGCAGGAGTGGTACAATATAAATTCAAATATACAATGCTCGGTTACATAAAATCAACAGCGTTGGCAGTGCCCCACAGCACTGCAGCACTAAATACAAGCATCAATTCACAACAAAAATAAACACAAGCGTGCAAAGATAAAAGTGAAAATTCAGTTATTTCAAAAATACAACACGATCCAAGTCACACGACGGAAGGAACAGCAAGGCAAACGTGCAACAATGTTTTGACAAAATCATATCTAGTAGGTTCGCGACAAAAACCGTGACAACGAACCCCTCGACCACGTCGGCTAGCAATGACTCGCAAGAAGGGAAAAAAAACTACAAAGAAAGCACACAGCAAGGTTCAAAACAAAATAATCTATTCAATTCGTGATAGAAACTGCTGATAAAGAAACGGTCTCGACCACGTCAGCTGGCAAGGAGTTCCACTCGCGGATAGTGCGTGGAAAAAACGAATGAAGAAATGCATTGTTTTAGCAGAAAATTCTTTGATTGACAGTCGGTGTGATCTCCTTGTTGCCCGTGGTTGGAAGAAAGAAATAGAAATGCTTTTGTTGATTTTTAGGCAGTCGTTCACAATAAGGTACAAAAATCTTAATCTGTCCCTCCGGCGTCTTGGTTCCAGGCATTCAAGGTTAGCATCTGCTAAAAGCTGGCTTGGTGATACTGACAAGCTGTAGGTGTTGTAAATAAATCTAATTGCCTTTCTTTGTATTTTCTCCAGCTTTGTTATGTTTACCTCCGTATGTGGATCCCATACCACGGCAGCGTATTCAAGAATAGGCCGTACGTAAGTTTTGTAGGCAATCAATTTTGCTGATATGCTAGAATGACCCAGGGACCGTCTAAGATAGCCTAGCTTTTGGTACGCGCGATTTACAATGTAGCCGATGTGGTTGTTCCACCGCAGATCGGATGATGTGATGACTCCCAAGTATTTAAAAGATTCTACTTTTTGCAAAGGTACGCCATCTATCTTGTAGGGAAATTGTGAATCTTTTTCTTTTTTCGCGTGATGCTCATACATACGGACTTTGCTGCGTTGAGTGTCATCTGCCACGTTTTGCACCACTCATTAATTTTTTCCAGGGAATTTTCAATAAGGAGATTATCTTCAGGAGTAGTAACTTCTTTATAAAGAATGCAGTCGTCTGCAAAGAGATTAATCTGGATGGCTGTCGTTTAAACATCATTAATAAATACCAGAAACATTAGGGACCCAAGAACGGATCCCTGCGGTACCCCAGAGTCAACAGAAACGGAATCAGAGAATGTACCATCAATTACAACGGCTTGGCGACGGGACGATAGATAGTCACTAATCCAGTTCGTGATCGTGTCGTTTCTTAAAATTGATTTTAGTTTTATTAATAGCTTCGGGTGGGAAACTTTATCGAAGGCTTTCGAAAAATCCAGGAGGACTACGTCCACTTGACCACGCCGGTTTAAAACTTCTGAAAAATAGTGCGTAGTTTCCACCAACTGTGTGGAAGTAGAGAGGGCTCTGCGGAAGCCGTGTGGCCTGGGATGAAGCAAGTTATTTGATTCTAAAAAAGAAAAAATGTGAGCCTATATTATGTGTTCCAGTACTTTTCCTGTTGTGCATAGCAATGAAATTGGGCGGTAATTCGTCACCAGCTGTCTGTCTATGGCCTTAAAAATGGGAATAACTTTGGCGTATTTCCACTCAGTCGGTACTCTGGCTTCTACAAGAGAATTCCGAAATAATATTGCAAGATACTTAGCACACCACTCCGCGTAACGGTGCAGAAAAGCGTTTGGAATGTTATCTATACCGGTAGACTTTTTATCATCAAGATTAAGCAGCAAGGAAAAAATTCCTTCAGAGATTGACAAGTCATCTAATAGCGGGTTGTTTACCGGCAAGTCATAGTTTGGACGTGTGTTGTTATTTATTATGAAAGTTGATTTGAAAAAGTCGTTGAAACAGTTTGCCATAGTTGCGTTATCGTTCGCCAGTGACTTTAAGGTTGTGATTGCCTGCTACGTGGTACTAAACTTGCCAGGAGAGGACAGCTTAAAGTTTGGGAGGGTTTCAGAATGAAAGTGTAGTTTGGCCGTGTTTATTTTTTCTTTCAACCGAATTCTGAGATCAACAAGAACGGCCATTTTGCCGTCGCTTGGGAATCTCTTACAACTTTTCCTTGTTCTGTTAGTTTTTCGTACTAGGTGAATAGTATCCCGGGTCATCCAAGGATTCTTCCTATGCGCCGTTTTCTTGAATTTAGGTACGTATTTGTTGATGCAAGAATCAACAAGAGACTTGAAAAATAACCAGAGTTCATTGACGTTGTGTTGTACAGAATCCCCAAGGGTCAATTAATCACCGACAGCAATATCTAATTCGTCTAGTGTACAAATATCGTTAGCTCTTGCGAAGTCAAGTACGCTGGTTTGTTTACCATGAGTTGGCGTATTAACACCGACAGCAATTGACAGTAGGATAGTTTTCTGGTCGGAAATGGCATCCAACACTGAGAGCGTGTAGCCTTTTTGAGCGAGGCCGCTGCTTACGAAAATCAAGTCTAGTATTGACCGGGCTGGGCCACACACACGAGTATCACACTTTACCAACTGTGTCATGTGAAAAAAAGCAATGTCGACCAAGGGCTCGGCATGCGTTGAAAGGGGAACCGGAAATGTAGAGAACCAATCAATCTCGGGCGTGTTGAAATCTCCAGCGAGAATAAAGTTACGTTCCCCCAAGTTGTTGTTCGTGATGTACTGGTTCAGCTTTTCGAAAAATAAAACTTTTGAATTTGGAGGCCGATAACATGCTCCTATAACAATGCTCACATTCGCGAGAGACCGTCTTGACCCAAACACACTCCAGTTCCGGGATGTCATCTAATCTGATTACCGGTAAATCTTCTCTAAAGATGACCGCTACACCTCCCCCACGCCTATCGCGGTCTTTACGTATCATGCAGTATCCGGGAGGGAGTATATCATGATCAGCGATATCGTGATTCAACCAGGTTTCCGTTACCACATCCCGGTGAATAGACCAGAAATTAAGCTTTCGATATCGACCAGCTTATTCACCACACTTCTCGCGTTAATATTTCTTAAAGTAAATTCCCTGTAAGAGTCGGCTAGTGGCAGGTCCGCCCTTTTCCCTTGTGTGCCTCGTTGTCAATTGCTGCCTTCCGCTCCAGTGCCTGGTGGGGAGGATAGGCTGCTGCATAATGTATCTACTCTCAGTGTTAGCATCCCAACCATAAATTGTTGCGTTCACCTTAATTTTGCCATAGATTAGTTTAACTTTCGCTCCTTGCCTTTTTTCACCCGCTGCACTAATCCAGAGACTCCTACGAATATCAAGTAGCCTTTTGGAGAAGTTGTCGGAAACACTTATCCTGTTCCCTTTTAGTTTATGGCAGGTTTTCATCACCGCTACTTTTTCCTTGTGGTCTGTGAATTTTAATATAACCGGACGATCCTTGTTAGGCTGTTGCCTTCCCAGCCTGTATGTTTTTCCTCGACTTGAGTAGTCCTTACGCCCAATATGGCCTCAAAGATTCCCACCTTTATCTTATCTAGCAGAATCTGTTCTGTTTCATGCTCATCTTCTTTTATGCCCCTGATTATGAGGTTGTTCTTGCGAGAGCGATTATCGATGTCATCGTATTTTACTGTTAGAAGGTTAATTTGCGATTGAAGATCGCCGACTTCACTCTGTAACGCTTGGACCGATTTGCGTGTCTCACCGACGTCAGACAGCTTGCCTTCGAATGCACTAAGCCGAGTGTTAAATTGTCGGAAAGACTCATCAGCAGTAGTTTGTTTTTCTTTGACTTCATTTACTGTTTTAAGGATATCTTGTTGCCTGTCCACAACCTTGTTGATAATTACCCTCTGGGATTCAATCATTTCTTTAATTTGACAAAACATTTCTTCGGAAGTAGGCCCGGGATTAACCTCGACGTCCCCAGATAGCACCAAGAGCAATTTGATTATACATACACTTTCACACATACATTGGAACACGGTTTGTGGGCACGGCAGGACTACAAGACAAAGTTCGTCAGAACGGAAAGGAGATTTTTGATCACCAACCTGTACGACAAGAATGAAGAGCAGATTAGGTGACATGTTCACGGCGGTTTCGCCGCGCCCACTGAAGCCGGCCGTGGCAGTTGGCGTTCCTCTATCCAGCGCTGGCGTCTTCATGCGTAGGCTCGATGCCGAAGTGCACCTGACTGGTGCTCCGATGTCGTCTTCGCGCATGCGCGCAAGTAAAAGTGATGACGATGCGTTGTTGTGGATAGCCGGATAGTCTTGTCATTTCAGCAGATACTGCCCGCTCGGGAAGCTCGTTACCGACGGCTGCAGTAAGGAGATCTGCCGAGCACCGCCTGAACGACAAGAAGGAAGAGCAGATTAGGTGACATGTTCACGGCGGTTTCGCCGCGCCCACTGAAGCCGGCCGTGGCAGTTGGCGTTCTTATATCCAGCGCTGGCGTCTTCATGCGTAGGCTCGATGCCAAAGTGCACCTGACTGGTGCTCCGATGTCGTCTTCGCGCATGCGCGCAAGTAGAAGTGATGACGATGCGTTGTTGTGGATAGCCGGTAGTCTTGTCATTTCAGCAGATACTGCCCGCTCGGGAAGCTTGTTACCGACGGCTGCAGTAAGGAATCTGCCGAGCACCGCCTGAACGACAAGAAGGAAGAGCAGATTAGGTGACATGTTCACGGCGGTTTCGCCGCGCCCACTGAAGCCGGCCTTGGCAGTTGGCGTTCTTCTATCCAGCGCTGGCGTCTTCATGCGTAGGCTCGATGCCGAAGTGCACCTGACTGGTGCTCCGATGTCGTCTTCGCGCATGCGCGCAAGTAGAAGTGATGACGTTGCGTTGTTGTGGAGAGCCGGAAGTCTTGTCATTTCAGCAGATACTGCCCGCTCGGGAAGCTCGTTACCGACGGCTGCAGTAAGGGATCTGCCGAGCACCGCCTGTACGACAAGAATGAAGAGCAGATTAGGTGACATGTTCACGGCGGTTTCGCCGCGCCCACTGAAGCCGGCCTTGGCAGTTGGCGTTCTTCTATCCAGCGCTGGCGTCTTCATGCGTAGGCTCGATGCCGAAGTGCACCTGACTGGTGCTCCGATGTCGTTTTCGCGCATGCGCGCAAGTAAAAGTGATGACGTTGCGTTGTTGTGGAGAGCCGGTAGTCTTGTCATTTCAGCAGATACTGCCCGCTCGGGAAGCTCGTTACCGACGGCTGCAGTAAGGGATCTGCCGAGCACCGCCTGTACGACAAGAATGAAGAGCAGATTAGGTGACATGTTCACGGCGGTTTCGCCGCGCCCACTGAAGCCGGCCTTGGCAGTTGGCGTTCTTCTATCCAGCGCTGGCGTCTTCATGCGTAGGCTCGATGCCGAAGTGCACCTGACTGGTGCTCCGATGTCGTCTTCGCGCATGCGCGCAAGTAAAAGTGATGACGTTGCGTTGTTGTGGAGAGCCGGTAGTCTTGTCATTTCAGCAGATACTGCCCGCTCGGGAAGCTCGTTACCGACGGCTGCAGTAAGGGATCTGCCGAGCACCGCCTGTACGACAAGAATGAAGAGCAGATTAGGTGACATGTTCACGGCGGTTTCGCCGCGCCCACTGAAGCCGGCCTTGGCAGTTGGCGTTCTTCTATCCAGCGCTGGCGTCTTCATGCGTAGGCTCGATGCCGAAGTGCACCTGACTGGTGCTCCGATGTCGTCTTCGCGCATGCGCGCAAGTAAAAGTGATGACGTTGCGTTGTTGTGGAGAGCCGGTAGTCTTGTCATTTCAGCAGATACTGCCCGCTCGGGAAGCTCGTTACCGACGGCTGCAGTAAGGGATCTGCCGAGCACCGCCTGTACGACAAGAATGAAGAGCAGATTAGGTGACATGTTCACGGCGGTTTCGCCGCGCCCACTGAAGCCGGCCTTGGCAGTTGGCGTTCTTCTATCCAGCGCTGGCGTCTTCATGCGTAGGCTCGATGCCGAAGTGCACCTGACTGGTGCTCCGATGTCGTCTTCGCGCATGCGCGCAAGTAAAAGTGATGACGTTGCGTTGTTGTGGAGAGCCGGAAGTCTTGTCATTTCAGCAGATACTGCCCGCTCGGGAAGCTCGTTACCGACGGCTGCAGTAAGGGATCTGCCGAGCACCGCCTGTACGACAAGAATGAAGAGCAGATTAGGTGACATGTTCACGGCGGTTTCGCCGCGCCCACTGAAGCCGGCCTTGGCAGTTGGCGTTCTTCTATCCAGCGCTGGCGTCTTCATGCGTAGGCTCGATGCCGAAGTGCACCTGACTGGTGCTCCGATGTCGTCTTCGCGCATGCGCGCAAGTAAAAGTGATGACGTTGCGTTGTTGTGGAGAGCCGGAAGTCTTGTCATTTCAGCAGATACTGCCCGCTCGGGAAGCTCGTTACCGACGGCTGCAGTAAGGGATCTGCCGAGCACCGCCTGTACGACAAGAATGAAGAGCAGATTAGGTGACATGTTCACGGCGGTTTCGCCGCGCCCACTGAAGCCGGCCTTGGCAGTTGGCGTTCTTCTATCCAGCGCTGGCGTCTTCATGCGTAGGCTCGATGCCGAAGTGCACCTGACTGGTGCTCCGATGTCGTCTTCGCGCATGCGCGCAAGTAAAAGTGATGACGTTGCGTTGTTGTGGAGAGCCGGAAGTCTTGTCATTTCAGCAGATACTGCCCGCTCGGGAAGCTCGTTACCGACGGCTGCAGTAAGGGATCTGCCGAGCACCGCCTGTACGACAAGAATGAAGAGCAGATTAGGTGACATGTTCACGGCGGTTTCGCCGCGCCCACTGAAGCCGGCCTTGGCAGTTGGCGTTCTTCTATCCAGCGCTGGCGTCTTCATGCGTAGGCTCGATGCCGAAGTGCACCTGACTGGTGCTCCGATGTCGTTTTCGCGCATGCGCGCAAGTAAAAGTGATGACGTTGCGTTGTTGTGGAGAGCCGGAAGTCTTGTCATTTCAGCAGATACTGCCCGCTCGGGAAGCTCGTTACCGACGGCTGCAGTAAGGGATCTGCCGAGCACCGCCTGTACGACAAGAATGAAGAGCAGATTAGGTGACATGTTCACGGCGGTTTCGCCGCGCCCACTGAAGCCGGCCTTGGCAGTTGGCGTTCTTCTATCCAGCGCTGGCGTCTTCATGCGTAGGCTCGATGCCGAAGTGCACCTGACTGGTGCTCCGATGTCGTTTTCGCGCATGCGCGCAAGTAAAAGTGATGACGTTGCGTTGTTGTGGAGAGCCGGTAGTCTTGTCATTTCAGCAGATACTGCCCGCTCGGGAAGCTCGTTACCGACGGCTGCAGTAAGGGATCTGCCGAGCACCGCCTGTACGACAAGAATGAAGAGCAGATTAGGTGACATGTTCACGGCGGTTTCGCCGCGCCCACTGAAGCCGGCCTTGGCAGTTGGCGTTCTTCTATCCAGCGCTGGCGTCTTCATGCGTAGGCTCGATGCCGAAGTGCACCTGACTGGTGCTCCGATGTCGTCTTCGCGCAAGCGCGCAAGTAAAAGTGATGACGTTGCGTTGTTGTGGAGAGCCGGTAGTCTTGTCATTTCAGCAGATACTGCCCGCTCGGGAAGCTCGTTACCGACGGCTGCAATAAGGGATCTGCCGAGCACCGCCTGTACGACAAGAATGAAGAGCAGATTAGGTGACATGTTCACGGCGGTTTCGCCGCGCCCACTGAAGCCGGCCTTGGCAGTTGGCGTTCCTCTATCCAGCGCTGGCGTCTTCATGCGTAGGCTCGATGCCGAAGTGCACCTGACTGGTGCTCCGATGTCGTCTTCGCGCATGCGCGCAAGTAAAAGTGATGACGTTGCGTTGTTGTGGAGAGCTGGTAGTCTTGTCATTTCAGCAGATACTGCCCGCTCGGGAAGCTCGTTACCGACGGCTGCAGTAAGGGATCTGCCGAGCACCGCATTAGTGGTGCAAAACTATCGATAGTACTATCGATAGTATCGATAGTCGCCAGAAATCTGACTATCGATAGTCAAAAAAGTATCGATGGTACTATGGATAGTCGACTATCGAAAAACTATCGATAGTACTATCGATAGTCGACTATCGAAAAACTATCGGTAGTACTATCGATAGTCGACTATCGAAAAACTATCGATAGTTCTATCGATAGTCGACTATCGAAAAACTATCGATAGTCGACTATCGAAAAACTATCGATAGTACTATCGATAGTCGACTATCGAAAAACTATCGATAGTCGGCTATCGAAAAACTATCGATAGTACTATCGATAGTCGACTATCGTAAGCCTATCGATAGTGCTGTCGACGGTTTACTATGGATAGTTTTGCGACACTAGTAGTTTGCGTCGCTCCCTCTTCTCTTTTTCTCGCTTTATTTTTTCAAATGGGATACCCAACTAGCCCAAGCGCTTAAGGCCCTCTCACACTAAGGCAACACGACGGCAAAAGCAACACAACACGTCCGACAGTCGGGCAACTTGTTGCTTGCTCCCCGTGTTGTCCTGCAAACCTGTCACATCGCGGCAACAGCAGCACAACATGGACGACAACTAAAATGTTGCCTCGGTATGACAGCTTTCGGCAACAAAAACAGCAGCAACTTGTGTTGGACAACGTGTGTTGCCTTGATAGCTGGCTGAGCTAATTTCGGGCCGGCAACACGACAACATAGATAGCTTCGATGGCAGAGCTAGTTCCCTATGAATAACGTCTTACTTAAATGAAGGCTTGGAAAACGTTAGATAATAATAATTAAGGCTGGCATGCAGCTAAAATATTTTTATGAATGTTGTTACTGTGTTATTACGGAAAGCGATTGTCGAAATGGTCACAGCTAGGGTCGTGAACGTTCAGACTGGTGTTGAAATTAGAACCGTCGAGAGACCAGCTCACATTACTGCTAGTGAAATAAAATGGCATGCCTACCCACCCTCTGATAAAGTATAATAAAAATAATCCTGGAAAGCGAAGATTAAAAATGACCGCATCTCCACGTGGTGAATGATGTTGATTGGGGCGAAGCTCGGGTGGTGCTGATGATACTGATTTTGGTCACAGGTATTGCTGCTTGCTGTCGGCGTTGACGCTTTGCCGCCGCTTCCCGAGCTCTCAACTCCGAGTCCGCTTGGCGTTTTTGACGCTGTGCAGCAGCTTCTCGCGCCCTGGTCTCTGGAGCAGCTTGCTCGTCACCGCGCCCCGTGGACAGATAGCGCAACCAGCCTCTGCTGCGTCGCGCGGTGACAGCGCAGCAGAGGTTGGTTGCACTATCTCTCCACGGGGCGCGGTGGCGCCAGGGCCTAGATGCGCTCCGATAGCAAACCGAAACTTAAAACCCGTCGAATTTGTGTGGTATTTCAGAAAGCCCTAAAATGCTTCGCGTGCCTTCTATTGTTCTGCAATTTGTTGATTAAGTGTTTTTCGACGATGCTGAGCAATTTTCTAATTGAAACCATGCCCTTAAACACAATAATTAAAAAGTTAATTACGCAAAAATAATTAACAACTGAATTATCCCGGACTTTAGTAATTTTCCTAAATGGGCCCCTGGCCCAGGACCAAAACGACACAAACTTTTTTTTCGTTGCGATGAGTAGTTTTCGCAGGAGCGATTTGGCCTGAGTTTTCTGAAACACCCTGTATATATATACAGGGTGTTTCACGAAAGGTGGACAAATTCGATATTGCGAAAACTACGCGTCGCACCAAAAAAGGCTTGTGTCGTTTTGGTCCTGGGCCAGGGACCTTTTTAGGAAAATTATTGAAGTCCGGGATAATTAGAATATTAATTATTTTGGCGTAATTAACTTTTTTAATATTGGGTTTAAGGGAATGATTTCAATTAGAAAATTGCTCAGCATCATCGAAAAACACTAAATGAACAAATTGCAGAACTATAGAAGGCACGCGAAGCATTTTACGGCTTTCTGAAAAACCGTACAAATTCGACAGGTTTTTAAGTTTCGGTTTGTTATCGAAGCGCATCTCAGCCCCGGCGGCTCCGCGCCCCGTGGATAAATAGTGCAACCAGCCTCTGCTGCGTCGCGCGGTGACAGCGCAGCAGAGGTTGGTTGCACTATCTCTCCACGTGGCGCGGTGCTGCCAAGGCCGAAAAGCGCTCCGATAGCAAACCGAAACTTAAAAACCCGTCGAATTTGTACGGTTTTTCAGAAAGCCGTAAAATGCTGCGCGTGCCTTCTATCGTTCTGCAATTTGTAGATTCATTGTTTTTCGATGAAGCTGAACAATTTTATAATTGAAGCCATGCCCTAAACCCAATATTAAAAAAGTTAATTACGCAAAAATAATTAACAATCTAATTATCTCGGACTTTGATAATTTTCCTAAATAGGCCCCTGGCCCAGGACCACAACGACACAAGCCTTTGTTCGGTGTGACGAGTAGTTTTCGCAATATCGATTTTGTCCACGTTTCGTGAAACACCCTGTATAAATACAGGGTGTTTCACGAAAGGTGGACAAATTCGATATTGCGAAAACTACACGTCGCACGAAAAAAAGGCTTGTGTCGTTTTGCGCCTGGGCCAGGAGCCTCTTTAGGAAAATTATTAAAGTGCGAGATAACTATATTGTTAAAAATTTTTGCGTAATTAACTTTTTTATTATTGGGTTTAAGGGCATAGTTTCAATTAGAAAATTGCCCAGCATCGTCAAAAAACACTAAATCAACAAATTGCAGAATGATAGAAAGCACGCGAAGCATTTTACGGCTTTCTGAAAAACCGTACAAATTCGACGGGTTTTTAAGTTTCGGTTTGTTATCGGAGCGCATCTCCGCCTGGGCAGTCGGTGGCGCCATCTCTCGACGTCAGCACGCAACTGACTCTTTCCTCGGAACCAACACCATGCTCCGCCTCACCCCATGGTTCCCCTCAGGAAGATGGTGTAATTTTTTCTTCTTTTTCTTTTCTCATAATTTTTTTCCATCTTTTTTTTCCAGTTTTTTTTTGCCCTACACGAGCACGTGAGCATGTGCTCACATGCTCGTGAGCACGTGATCTCACGAGCAGAAGCACGAGCGCCCGACGCCGGCCTACGGCGGACGGACATACGGACATGGCTAGCCCTAGGTAGAGTGCCTTCATACACGCGCGCTTTTGCTTGAGTGGTGACATCTCAGCCATTTTTACGCCCAATCGTTTTTTTATGCATTTTGAAGTACGCGCAATCCGGTGTCAATCAGCTCGAGCGCGTAGCTTTGGCTAATGCAGAGACGCCATTTTAGCGCCCAAGTCACGCACCGAGTGCGCGAGAGTGTCACGCGCTGAATATTCAGTGCAACAATGGATGTCTTCACCCTGAGACAAACAGACATGTAGGCACCCTAGCCCTAGGGTGCCTTCATGTGCGCTTTGCTTGGGGTGATGACATCTGGCCATTTTGTTTCTAACGTTTATTTTTATTTTTTGTTCACAAGCGCGTGAAAGAGCGTGTCCCTGCACGCGCTCGTGGCGTTGACTGTGCTACAGCGACATTTTGTTTCCGGCGATTTCTTTGTATTTTTCCTGTGAGCGCGTGCTGTCGGCATCGGGTACCACAAACGATGGCATCACCCTAAACAGAGGGACATCGAGGCACTCTAGCTAGCCCCTGAGAAGCTTCGCCCTTAAAAATCGAAGCATTAAAACGACCACTCTGATCATGGTTGTTGATGTTTGGAGCTTGGAAACAGCCGCTACCGGACACCTGATTCGTTTCAAAAAAATCAGCAGAACCCATCCTTTGGGAATGATTATCTACGTTAATGCGAATAGCATCAAACGGTGCGGAGTTATGCGCGTTCGTCAGGTGGCCGGCACACTCTAGATATGCCAGCCCACTCTTGAGGCGATTCTAAATTTGTTGACACTTTCACAGCCCTGCGCACGATCTCCGCAGCCCAGCACGTGCGTTTGTGTCACTTAGGAAGGCGAGCAAAGCACGCGCCATACGCACAAACACTCAAAATGGTACCGACCAGACTTTCTGGCGTCTCAGCTAGTCTCAACCAACGGTACTCTAAACGATTGTTTATATCTTTACCATAGGACGCGCTTTACAGCGCTGTCACAGCTACCGGTGCGCGCGCGTTCCATGCACGAGGGCTCATTCCGCTCTCGTGAGGGTGAGCACGGCCGCTACATCACCCTATCTCGAGCGCGGGAGAGGGTGAGCTAGGGGCCGTGCTAAGCCTCACGAGAGCGGAATGAGCCCTCGTGCATGGAACGCGCGTGATGGTAAAGATATAAACAGGTGTTTAGAGTGCGTTGAATGACTGCCTTCATAGCTGTTCAAATTGCATAGCAATACTCTCCCAGTTAAAGCTTGGCTGAGAGAAAAGGGCGTGGGTGTACCATGGCCGGTGGATTGAATGTTGTGTAAACAACCCGAGACCGTAGAGCACGTTTTTATTTTCTGTTGGGACGCAGTTTTTTTTGGGACGTCCTCCAGCGTACGTTAAAGAAAGAGTTCTGTATCAGCCCGTCGGGCATAAGTTTTTTGAGAGTAACCAACGACGATTGTGTACCTTTTGATATGTTCTTTCTTTTAGGACTGTGCAGTATATGGCGGTCGCGCATGGCAGTGCGTCACGCCGACCCCAATACCAAAGAAGTTCGGTTTTATTTCTTTGATCTTGTTAAACAAATAGAAAGTGTTTTTTCCACCCGTGAGCCCAAGCCCGAATGGCTAGGCGCTTGCAAAGAGCTATTGGAAATGAAAGCCTTTTAACATGCCCTGCAAAAGCTTTGCAGAGCATTTTTACTACACTGTTAGCAAAAATAACACGTCCAAGCGTGTAAACCGTTGTCCCATAGCGGACACGTCGAAACGTGTTCGTTTTACACGCAGCCATCTGCGTTATTCGTTTACACATGAGGTGCCGTGTAAACTTAACACGATACACCGTGTCTGCCTTCCACGAAACAGGGCATAGCGTGTTTATTATAAAACATGGCGGCCAGCAGCCGAGAACAGGCGAAGCGGTGAGAGCACACAGGACACGCTTGCTCTCGTTCGATGTCTTTTATGCGCAGTAAATACAGTCTCCAATCGCTAGCATCATGTCTAGTAGAGCAAGGACGAGGTGACTAACGGAGAACGGCTACGGAGGACGGCGCCGCCCCGCTGGTACCCACCGTAGCCCCGGCCTCGCTCACCTTTACGCTCCGATATCCTGCGCAACTTCCATATGCCTACTCTGTCGTCGGCTTTTAAGCGGACGAAACTTGCATAAACTTCATCGCTGCGTTAGACCAGCCGACGTCGCTACGTGCGAAAGTACGTGCGTCAGCGGCGACGGTAGCTGCGACGGGATTGCTAGACAGATAGAGATGAACAAACGCTGAACTTCAAGTAGATAAATGACTCGACCAAGCGAAATATTCGAATAAGGTAACGACTCGTGCCACCTAGGAGTAGGAACGTTGGTAGCTCCAACCACTGATACAACGCAACTGCTAGACAGACAAACGAATGCCGAACTTACGTGGACATATAACTCAAGCAAATATCTGAAACATGAGGGTACCTTGCGCCACCTAGCGAGATTTCTAGCAGCTTGTAAAAAAATAATTGTTTTGTACTCTAGGAATGATCGCGCGTAGCAGTACGCATACATCATACAGACATCAGAAGAAGCACATATTATACAGCACCGACACAGACATATATACAATCACAATCACTACAACGACAATACTCCCGACACATCCTATTCGACACGCTCATTTCCCCGCGAGGTATATAAGCTTGACGTGTGCGGGTGAGCTCTTTGGTCGCTGACCGTTACAGATTTATAGAAGAACACACAAAACACGGCGGAAAGGACAGCCGTGTGTAAAATCTGTTTGCACTTAAAACATGTGGAGGCAAAATCTATAATCTTAATCCGTTGCAAAAGATAACGATGTATCAACATTAAATATTAAACCGGTCATGAAAAAGTTCAATTATTTGTTATTTTCTTGCTTAGCCAGTGTTATGAGCAGTCCGGCTAGCTGGAATCAGATAGAAAAATAAGTTATTGGGGATTTTATCATTATGTATTCAATAATAAATGACAATGATCGTTGCGCAAAGCATTTTTATATATTCTTTTGAAGGACATCCGCCCAACACTTCACTTCCGCTAGTTGCATTACGGGAGCAGACGTCTTCACTTTTGGGGCGTTTTGATGCAGTTTGTTGTCGTATGTCGTGTCAGTGTTGAGTGGAGCGGTCGGGCTCGGGAGTTTGTGACCGGTGTTATTCGTGATCACTGGTGTGGCGCTGATGCGTCTTTTTTACACCGCCACCGCCCCGAACTTTGAAGATTCACGGGCCCGTAACACAGCATTATGCTGAATCGCGAGCTCCTTCTCTTTTGACGTCGGTTTCCGGGTACCACTCTTGGATACTGCAAGCGCTTAAACAGTGCGCACCGTCTCCCCTACATCCCCGGTGACGTACTCGACCTGTCGAAACATATTGCTTCCGTCATTTTGGAGTACGCAAGGCAGTTATCTCGTTGCTCTGGTTTCGGTTATAAAAGCAAGGCAAAACGCTCGCAGTTCCCGCCCTCAGTACACGTTGGACATCTTCCACACTTTGACACCGGATAACTGGATGAACGAGGATTTACATTTACTTCAAAGGTCACTCTCGCCGCGTCCTCACCGTTGAGCAGCAGGAGCAGCTGGCGACAAGCCGCGGATGAAAGGCTTGAGCATCAACAGCCCAAGTGCACTCGGTGCCGATGCGGGCGATGCGGGTTTCTGTCAACCGGTAGGCTAGCACAAACCGTGACCGTTCCACCTCTTCGTCATGACACGGTGTTGCAGGAAGCAGTGTAAAATACAACTACACGGACCACCGAAGCAAACGCACTGTTATCGTAAATTTTGGCTTGTGATTGCGCCTTTGTAGATCATCTTATTCCTTTTGCTGGAGAGACGCAAACAACGGGCGTAACAAAATCGCTTGCATATTCCGCATACCTCGCAAAAGCATTTACCGTCACCTTGCGAAAAGCGCACCGTCCTGACCTCCCCTGCCTTTTACCTGCTTTAGAGCAGTTTGTACCTGCTAGTAGGTATGCCATTGCCTACTGAAACTGAAACTTTAGAAACTAGGAGCAGTGCCAGAGAGAAAAAGAGACAAGTTGGGAAAGCTTGCTCGCTTTCTCCGACTTCTCAACTCTCAAGTGATTATACCATAATAAATGCACCAACGCCTCTTCCCAAAATAAAGGAAAAGCACTATGTTCACAACGTAAAAAATGGTCTCAGTTCATGCATCTGTGGGCAGGTAGGAAATCTTGCCCCAATTTATTCACACCGCATGATGTGCGCAACAAATTCACACGAGATATACAGGAAAATATCGGTGGTGACTTAAGTTTTCCTGAAATTCTGCATAACCGGTCGTTTGCAGGACCTAATCATCTACTCGAGCGGTGTGCGTCGCTGTGCAAACACGTCGCTGTGCAAAGGCAGTCCAACACGAAGCATAAAAACGGCAGATTTAGGACAACAATCCGGAGTCCATTGTTCAATTAAAAGGACGTAATTTTGTTGAAAACACCCGCAGCTTTTTACTCACGCTATCCGTCGGGATACTTCCACATTTTGAAATGGAACTAAGGAAGATTATCTACTTTTAAAGACGCTCGCCCCAGCTGGACTGGATCAGCTGACGACGACGGAACTGAACCCGTTAAACTCAACGCCACAACAACCAATTTGCGCTCCGGGTTAATGTGGCTTTCTACTTCAAGCACCGCACCACACACCACGAACGTTTCAGCTCTACTCGCATCGCCGTGTTGCACCTAACAGAACGAGATCGCCGCACTCAACGCAGCGCTGTCGTGAACCTTGGCTTGTGGTCGCGCACTCGTGGATCCTGCGACTCCCTTCGCTTTCAAAGCACACACGACGATTACGAATGACACTTTCCGTCTTCCGGGAACATCACAGGGGCACTTCTCCGGTCACGTCCTCGCTACATGTGTTCGCAAACAGCGGAGCTTCTGGCTTCCCGTCGAAGCGAAAGAACGTGCGTTGTTGCTGGTTTCCCGTCGAAGCAAAACAGCGTGCGTTGTTGCCAGATTTGCTCCGACCATACAAAAACAACGAAAGCAAACCGGCTCTCGCTTCCAGCGTACATCGGCGTTGCGCCGTGGCCAGATTTTTCTGTCAGCTCTAACTTAAAGATGACCTACAGATGCAGCAACACTGGCCACCCCGGAGCGCCGTAAATTCTGAGGAGGTTGCATGGGAAGCGGCGGCACCTTCGCTTGCAGTTGAAGGGTTGAAGCCAAAACGAAACCAACTGCAATGTCACGTGTTCAGATCGAGGGCACGCTTTTTATATCCATTTTAACTGTTTATAAGGAGTAATTACACCCATAACTGTATTTGTGGTGTGTGAGGAACTATTATCAAGACCCTTAAAATAAATACAAACCTCGGCGACAACAGGGAAGCCGCATTGCCATCGACCAGAAAAAAATGGCAGCGAGCACGGTAAGCGCCGAAAGCTCCTGGTTCGCCCCGTCCCCCGACATGCCGTAATTGCATTTGGTGCCTCTCTGTCTCCGAGACATGTTTCTTTCCGCGGCATTTGTCTTCACGGATCTTTCTAGGTGTGTCCCCAAGCATTCCGATGCTTCGATAGCCGGCAATGCTGCGTTCGTCGCCGGGGCTGATGCGTGTTTTCGAGGTCGGCTACACGGCTGTGCGTGTATAACCGAACCAAAACACGTTTTTTACAACCTCGCATGATTTTTGAACGAATTACTCATTACTCAACGTGTAAATTTATGGTAATTTGTGTAAATAGCGTGTTTTTCATCCCAAATATTCACTAAATACACGGGACTTGCTAACAGTGTACTATTTGACATGTGTTCTCTGCTTTATGCAAAAAAAAAAAAAAAAACTGCCTTCATAGCTCTGTGGTTAGCGCGTCTGCCTGCTGATCAAAGGGTCAACGGTTCGAATCCCGCCGGCGCCGGTCTTTTTTATTTATTTATCGACCCGCGGCGTAAGAGGTTAGATAGCCAGATAGATAGATAGATAGATAGATAGATAGATACATAGACGAAAAGTGCGTGAAGTATCCAAAGAATGCTATTCGCATTAATATTCGCATTAATATTCGCATTAAAAAGAATGCTATTCGCATTAATATTCGCATTAAAATGCTATTCGCATTAATATTCGCATTAATACCCAGGACGTTTTGGGGAATGAAGCGATCACATAGCAGGCGGTAGGTAAAAGCGTGGAAAAGTTTTATTCCACCGATTGTTATGAAGGCCGATCGTGTCGGTGTCGCAGTTTTGAAACGCTGTCAGTTCAGCTCAGCACCATGCACGCTACAAAAGACGCTTTAGGCTACTGCCGGTGCTTACTCAATTTTGCAGTAAATTATGAATTGCACAAAAAGAAAGAACCGGGCAGAAACACTTCATACCGGGTGGCGCAAATCCCGAACATATATCGGCGATCTCACTTTCCTTGGTTAGGGCTATCAGCTTTGTCAGCGAATGAAGACCATTTTGATAAAATAAAGGGTGGAAAATACTCCCCGTGTCAAGTTTTCTAATCACAGTCACTGGTTGATGCCGTCCCGTCGTAATTTCCGGCCCTTCGAACGCACTAGCACTTTGCAGAGTCACATTTCCAGCGACACCGCGCCGCACACGAACAAAAGTAAACAATCAAGATGGCGGAGTGTTCCTCGTTGTTCCTCGTGTTGTCCCCGCCGTCAGCGCGGTATGACAGGGTTGTCGGACAACAAATCGGACAACACGTTGCCGGGCGGCAGCAACATGTTGTCCGACTGTTGTTGCCGCGATGTGACATGGTCGCCGCCAACACGATTTCCTTGTGTTGCCGGATAGAGTTGACCAACTGTTGCCCCAGTGTGACAGGGCCTATACCATCCCAACTTTGGTTTAGCTTTCAGTGATGCCGAAGACGGGAGGTTGGGCGAAGAGAGGAGGAAAGGAGGCGAGTGGCGTAAGGGCCTTAGAGCGGCGGTGCGGCAACTGTGTTCGCTCTAGTGGTTCAAAACTATCGATAGTACTATCGATAGTATCGATAGTCGCCAGAAATCGGACTATTAATAGTAATAAAACTATCGATAATGTCGCAGAACTATCGATAGTCGACTATCGAAAAACTATCTAGTACTATCGGTAGTGACTATCGAAAAGCTATCGATAGTACTATCGATAGTCGAGTATCGAAGAACTATCGATAGCCGACTATCGAAGAACTATCGAAAAACTATCGATAGTCGACTATCGAAAAACTATAGAAAAACTATCGATACTTGACTATCGAAAAACTATCGATAGTACTATCGATAGTAGACTATCGAAAAACTATCGATAGTACTATCGATAGTCGACTATCGATAGTTCTGCGACACTATCGATAGTTTTGGAAAAACTATCGATAGTATCGATAGTCGATTTATCGATAGTTTTGCATCACTACCGTGAGGCCCCAAGCGGTTAACTTTAGAACTACACGGATGGGGACATCAAGTACAATGACTCAACGCTCGGCCGACATTACCGAACGCGGCGTCAGCGTTCGGCTGGAGTTCGTGTTCTCCGGTGAGGGGGAGGGAGGGGCTCTTTTGTTTCCACTCCGGCCGGCATGAATAATGCAGCATGCATGGTCCCAGCTCAGCACATAAAGCCGAAGTGGGTCAAGCTCGAATTCTCTGAGGATAAATCCGGCACTTAACGTCGCTTCGTTGATTGTTATTATTTTTTACATTAAACTTTGCCCCGCGCTCTATTGTAGAAGATGACATTCACATACCCATAAGGCCTCTAGGCATGTGCACAGGCCTTGTGTTGAGTAAACACCGAGTATGGGGACAACAAACGGGTCAGAGCGCCCCCTATAGTTCGATCTCCTGCCCAATACAGGAACTCTAGACGCCTCTTATCCGTTCCTTGCCGCTCTACCTTTTCACTTTCTGCGGCCGCGTCACGTGACTATCTCCCAGGCTTTGTCGGCAGCAGTAACTGTTCTAAAGCGAAAGGCTAAAACAAATGCATCTAGCACGCGCGTTCATCAACCCTTTATTTTGCTTGTTTACTTCGAATCTTTTATACGGGAAGACGTGCGCGTGCGGCACGTGAAACACCATTCCCTGCATTATCCTTGATGCTTGGGTAATTTAGCAATAGGTCTATACGTAGGTTGCACTGACGTAATTTGGTCCTCCTTTCTGGTGGCCGAACTTCCTCGAGCGTAGCCTTTACTGTGCATATTCTACGAGCAGTACACGAGCGTCGCGAGCGAGCGGAAATGAGTGAGCACAGCTTCATTATACTTCGTTTCAATTTATCTGCGAGCGAAGCCAAAGCTAGAAGCGCGAGACCAGCGCTTTTTGCGTTTCTCCCCAGCTCGCGCTCTCGAGCAAAGCCTGAACGCACGGAGCTTTCGTGCTCGCGCTTCCAGCTTTGCCTTCGCTCGCACATAAGGTGAAACGAAGTATAACAGCAGGTTTTGGCCACCAGAAAGGAGGAAGGATATGACGTCACGTGCAACCCATGTATCGAACTTGCGCGATTCCATCTATAACGAGAAGATATAAAGAATAAATAATCACAATTTATGAGTTAAATTTATATTTCTTAAAAGTGACGACACATCCGTATCGGCTTCACACACACACACACATATATATTGTGGGAGCGAGTCTGCCACCACGGCCAGAGGCCGCTGCCGACCGCCCAAAACTGGACAGCATCCGATGCGCGCAACAGCGCACGTAGGACAGGGGCAGAAGCCTATAAAAGAAGGCACACGCCCACAGAACGGGGGGATGGACCGTGGCCACGGAGGCGTGCAGTCCGAACGCTCCGGCAATGTTTTACGTTGATACTAACAACCCATTCCTGTTACTCTAATAAATGTAGTTTCTCGTTATGGAAATCCCGGCTTCGTGTTGTTCCTCCCGGATGGGCATGCAGCAAGGCAACCCTACCACATGGCGCCCAACGTGCTTTTGCTGCCCTTCTGTCGGAACGACACGGGGCTGGGTTTCTTCTCTCGGTAAGTTTTTTCAACTGCGGTGTTTCTTTTCGAAGTATTGCTGGTATTCGCGACAGCGCGATTGCTCGTTGAAGTGGAGCCTCAAAACATTGCTTAGTCACGCGGGGGCGTGTTTATCGCTTTGGGGGCGTGTTTATTTTTCTCGAGTGGCGTATACCGCCTGTTGCCGCACACGTTTTCTTGTCTGCTTGGCGTTTCTGTTTTTTCCCGCCATGTCTCCCACATTACGGTCCGAGACGAAGGATGGCGAAAAGCCTGGAGCAAGCGTGGATCCCGGTGCGGGCTCGGCGGATGCGCAAGCCGAGTTGCTGCTGAAGGTGGCAGCCATGTGTGATGCGGTCACACAGCGTCTCGCTGTGCAGCAGTCACGTGAGCCGGAGCTGCGTCCCCAGCTGACGGTGCCGGTGTACACTGGCTACAACGACGCCAAGTCAATCGCCGACTTTCTGGGTGAGCTTGACGTCTACAAAGCCGCCTCAGGCGCCTCGGAATCCCTCGTGATAAGCAGAATACTCCCTCTCGCTCTACAGTCTAGCGCTGCGTGCTGGTTAAGGCTGCAACCTACGTTCACCAGCCTAGCGGAGTTCGAGCGGCAATTCCGAGCAGAGTTCCTGCCACCTGGTTACGAGTTACAAATCTTGAGAGAACTCGAGTCCCGAACGCAACATCCGAACGAAAGCCTGGTTCAGTATGTTCGCGCATTGCAGGAACTCACACGAAGGGCACAACCTAATGCCTTCGAGTCGGAGATTATAGCTCGGGTCCTCAGACAATGTCACCCAAAGTACCACGTGTACCTACACGGCCGCACCTTTGAGACCATTGAAGAGCTAGCCCGGCATGCCCGCAGCACAGAGGAGATCTTCCACGCTCAGAAGAGCTATCTCCCACCGCCTTTGGCCGCAAACTCTCTCGAACCCGCATGTGCTTGGCAGGGCCCCGAGGCAATCCCGGCGCTAAGACCTCCACGGGACTGGCACAGAGTGCCCAATCAAAGCAGCCGGAGGCGCTCCAGTTTTGGTTCAATGCGGGGCCACTGGAGGACGTCCGAAGAGCGCCCTGGTGCCGGCGACTCAAGCAGGTATTCGGACAACCACAACTGTGGACAGCGCAGCCACTTCCAAAGAGAGTGCCCAAATACAAACCCGAGGCAGAACGAAACAAATGGCGGAAGGGCTGGAAGTGAGCGGAGGGATTGTGGAAATCCGGTCAACCCTCGCGCGACTATGGGCCGTGAAAATCCGGAAGGTCACGTGGCATCCCAATCGGGAAACTATTACGGCCGGCGGCAATGAGCCCCACTGCAGAGCCGCCGATGGCCACTATCACAGCCGGGATCACGCACGCAGCGTCACTTGTTCCATCGGTATGTCGAATTCAGCCTAACAGCGAAATGATCGAGCCACGCATGACGATCACTTTGTTCGGTTTTCCTTTTGCCGCGCTTTTGGATACCGGGGCTGCTATCTCGCTTATAGGGGACGCTGCCTATGAACTTTGCAAAAATCAAAAAATAACCTTTCGTTCGGCAGACACACGTCTGCAGTTAGCCTCTGGGTCAACAATATCGGCGGGCGGAGCCGTAAGGCTTAAAATTTCATTTAATGAGAAGAAACGGCGTCAGCGCTTTCTGTATCTCCCGGGACTCGCCGTACCCGTGATCTTGGGTCGAGATTTTATCGCAGGCGTAAGCATGACGCTCGACTTCCCTGGTGGCGGCTATCGTCTGGGAAACCAGGCGGACCTGACTCCGTTCACCAGACGAGAGAACTGCCTCACTGGCCCAACCCTCCCAGCCCACTTCACAACGCCTGCAGCTGCTCTACCATCCGAAATCTCGGATACCCTGCAGAAGTGTCCGGGCACTGACCTCCAAAAGAGACAGCTGGAGGACGTCCTGCGGCCGTTCTCTTCGATGTTCACGGAGCGACCAGGGAAGACAGACATCCTGCTGCATCGGATTGAAACCGGTAACGCACCGCCTTGAGGTGCAATCCACGCCCCATCAGCGTGCACAAAAGAGAACTCCTGGACGTGGCGCTTCAGGAGATGCTGGACACCGGTGCAGTACGTGAGTCAAAGAGCCCTTGGGCATTTCCTGTCGTTCTGGCTCCGAAAAAAGATGGAACTGCCAGACTCTGCGTAGATTACAGACGGCTTAACGAAGTGTCTGTACGGGACAGTTACCCTTTTCCCAGCATTTCCTCTATAATGTACGCGCTCGGTAACGCGACAGTGTTTACCACATTGGACTGCAGCCGCGGATTCCTTCAGATCGAGGTGCACCCGTTAGACGTGCAGAAAACCGCTTTCATATGCCACAGAGGGCTGTACGAGTTCACCCGCTTGCCTTTGGCTTGTCCAACTCGCCAGCGAGCTTTCAACGTTTGATGGACGTTGTGCTCGGAAACGCAAAGTACGAATTCGCGATGGCATACATGGATGACGTTGTTGTTTTCTCGCGTACATTCGAGGAGCATCTCGAACACTTGACTATTGTGCTTGAGCGGATGCGGAACGCGGGCCTAACAATCAATCCGGGGAAAGTTCAATTGGCCGAGCCCAAAATCAACCTCCTCGGATTTGTTGTCGATAGCGGCACGCTCCATCCTAACGATGAAAAACTGCGCGCACTAACTGAGTACCCGTGCCCCCATGACGTGAAAAGTTTACAGCGATATCTCGGAATGATTGCGTTCTATAGGGATTTCATTCCTTACTGCTCGGAGATTTCTCAGCCGCTTAATCACCTTCTTCGAAAAGGCGTCAAATGGTGTTGGAGCGAACAGCAACAAAGCGCATTCATAGCCTTATCAAAGGCAGTGACAGAGAACGCGTGTCTGCATCTTCCCGACCTAAACCAACCATTCGTTTTGCAGACAGATGCAAGCGATTGTGGCGTCGGAGCTGTTTTACTGCAGGAACATGACGGTACACTTCGCCCGGTTGCTTTCGCAAGTCAGACCCTCAATTCCGCACAGCGTAATTACAGTGTTGCAGAAAGAGAATGCTTGGCCATAGTGTATGCATTAAAGCGATTTGACATGTATTTGGATGGCGCAACATTCCAAATTCAATGTGATCATTTAGCGTTGTCATGGCTGAAAAGACTTCAGAACCCCGCTGGTCGCCTCGCTCGGTGGGCACTTACGCTGCAACAATACGATTACACTATTGTGTACCGGCCTGGTGCTACAAACCAAATTGCTGATGCACTTTCCCGCGCCCCCCTTCCTGAGGAGCACGTGCAGGAAGTTCCAGGTCTGGTTGCGGTCGTTGATACAGCACAGGGACCACCTGATTCACGGTGGGGAACATTGGTCTCAAGAGAGGAGCTTCTCAAGGCCC